>VYZP01001810.1:353-45628 GCA_013400635.1 Hypocryptadius cinnamomeus | reverse complement strand
GAATTGTAAACCCTACCTTCAAAGACAAAAGTCTAAATTAAAAATAAAAATCTAATCACACACTGCATGAGGCCAAAACTCTAGTTTTGGATAGTTTGGATTCTATTAATTAAGCCTATTGAACAATGCCCAGAGTGACTGTTACAAGATTCTCTGTAGCATCACATCTGCATAACCCATTATTAACACATGTTATTTTCACCATTCCAATCAGAAGTTCAAAGTGCACTTCCTTTCTTATTTTCTTATAGCAACATTGTACAAAAAGATCAAGTCTGCACAATTAGGAAGTATTAGACAAACATTGTAGCAGAATTTCCTCCATAGCAATTTTGGGTTTGCCTTTTTTTTTTTTCCTTCAGCTCTGCATTGTGCAAAAGTCAATATAATTCAAAGTATTTTGGCCAACAGCAATCTGATGCCTAAAAATGCCTAAGCTGGATGCCGCTAAACAACGGGATGGAGAAAAAGAGTATAGGATACGATACTGTTATACCAATATCTGTCTCCATCAGTAGATGTTTCATCACATTACAGCACTTTTTAATTTTGAAAGCTTGATTTTATTAAGCCAGATATGCCTTTGTCAAAGGTGAAAATATTGCTGCTGCTTTTCTCAAAGATTTCATACAACCCTTTTTTAGCATGGTTTTTCCCTTTCTTTTCCACAAACGTTTGCTACAGTCTCCATACAGACTAGGTTCTGCACCTTCTAATCCTAAAGTTTAAGGTGGGCATCTTAAAATTCACTCAGGATTCTTCTCAAGTATTACCAACTTCACCAAGTCTTACCCTTCATTGCTAACTAACTTCCATGTCTGATTATAAAAGCACCAAAGCAGGAGGGCCCATACCACCTCCCTTCCAAGCTAACCAAGAACACACTGTTCATGCTGGCTTTGCAAACCACACAAGTTGAAACTAACACTCATACTATGAGTGTTCAACATAAATTGCAAGAAACCTGCAAGCAGCAGCTGAGCTGCAGAATAGAGACATCCTTCTGTGACAAGCTGGGTAGAGCTTGAGCAGCACACTGACAGTGGAGCTATTCACTGAAAAGAAAGCTACAGTCAGCAGCTGGCTGCAGGGTTACAACAGAAGTGTGAGAAGAGGCAGAATATACTTCCCCTGTTCTCACAGGCTTCCCCAGGCACCTACAGATGCACCAAAAGGAAAGATACAGTGTTCCATGAACCTCTTCCATTAAATACATGCACCCAAATCACTCAAATCTACCAGGCAGCACTTAGGCTGCTCATCACATTTAGCAATAATCAAATAAGCATAAGAGCAATAAGGAAAGAAGAGTTTTTAGAAATTCAGGACAGGAATAGACAGGAAAAGGGCATTTTGAAACATGAGAGGGGGGGAAAGCATTAAAACCCCAATTTGCTGACAAGTAAAAGGAGCTGCAACAGAAGTTCAGTACAGCTCTTAATTACAAGTAGAAAGAGGCTTGATTGATAGACAGTTTTCAAATGAAATGTTTTTGAAAACTAGTTAAATACACCTTAAAGGATGCTATCTACACCTCAGACACAAGCACCCCAAGACACACAAGAACTAACTTCTAATTAAAACCACCATTTTTAATGTGTGGTGTCTTTCCACTCTGCTTCTTTTCCTCTCCAGCTCCAAACATAAACAGTGTTAGTTGACAATTAGCTGGAGATGATGCTGGCATCCTAAATCAATCTTAAATAAGATAGTCATGTTCTCCTCATACAGCACTGTTGCTGTATCAACATTGCCATGCCTAAGCTCTCTTATAAATAGAAATATCAGTCAGTTTAAAACACACATAGATGACTGTCAAGGAGGTACTAGTCTGGAGGTGTTATTTCAACAGTGGCAGCTTTCTGGGGTAAGAGTAAATAGGGTAGGAATTAGCTCACATTTTTACCTTTAGAAGAATGATTTACCATATAATAGCACTTACTGTCTTCCTGGTTTTCCACATATGTATCTCCAGTCTCTTCCTTCACTCAGTAATTATAGGAAACCATTAAGTATGTACCTGGAATATCACCTCCAGCAATTACACATCTCAGTCTACAACCCAAGTGGCAGACCACTCAGTGAGCCACACACTTAGATGAACGTGCATACTTAGGCTGCACATGCAGTATAATGGTTTTCAAAACTGGGATGATACTTTCCACCATTACTGAGTAGACACAAAATGATCTTTTATGGGGGAAAGTCAAGGTAAATGACTGATTATCAGAAGAGGAAATTATTTGAGTGTTCAGGTGAAGAACGATTGTGAAATCACAGCCTATATTTGATTCATGAAACCACATACAAAAGAATATAAGAAGGCACCTTCTCATGAAGATGATTTGAAGTGGCTTTTACTTCAGAAACTTGTGGCTTCTTTTATGGCATGCTTACAGTAGGAGTTAAGCAGTATCTCTCCATCTTAAAATACTTTTAAGGAAGTACTTTTTTCCACATTCCTTGAAGCTATGAAGAAGAAACTAATCCCCACTATAAACTGCTTCAACATGACTGAGAAGCTTAAAATAAGTTAATATTCACACTTAAATGGGGTACCAAATTTAACTTATAGTCCTGCTTTTGTACTATAAGTAGGAGCCACTCAGCAAAACATAAGAAACTGAAAAAAAAACAGGGAAGATGAGCTGGGAGTATCCAAGCTACAGGTACTTACTTATTGACATTACCCAAAATTACTTTTGATAGAAAATCCCTTTAGAAATACCAGATAGAAAACACTGTGCTGAGTTCTAGAACCTTAGAACTACAAAAAAAAGATAATTTAAAATATCAAAATAAACAAAGGTAAATTTATTTTGCATGTGATGTACCTGCCACAACCTGCACTGAAATGCAAGCATACCCACGCAACAACTATCATCTCTAAACGGGATACATGTGATGGAAGTAAATACCATTCAATTTGGGTATGGATAACAGAGAGAAAACAACTGTTCTCTTCGACATCCCCCTATAGAAAATGACCTCAACTGGCTCATATTTTCTAATTAAGTTAAATGCTAATATCATCCAGTATGTACTCCTCTTTCAAGATTATGAACAGTGGTATTAAAAGCACCAGCTCCCTACTGAGGTTCAGTCAAAAAGAGCAGGCAACAGAAGGCAGCTTTAGCCAACGTGGAATTCAGAAGCATACAAAAGGTTTTTAACACACAAACAAGGCAATTTTGTGCCTCACTTCATATCAGTCCTACGACTCAGCACACTCAGCAAGCCACTCTCATCACACAGAGCATGAGAAAAGCCTCCCACCTATGCAGTGCAGCAATAACTCTGTAAGAAAGGCACCCTTCAGCAAGTGCACAATTTTCCCCCTATGCCTATACAGCAAAAGACTTGTTTCACTAAAGGGCTTATTTACAAAATGATCTTAATGACTAAGAGGCTCAGTGAGTTCATAAATCAAAATAAATCACCAGCTTTATTACACATAGTCATCAAAGACTGTACTTTGGTTTTGTTTCAGTTTATCAGCACCACACTCATAATCCCTCACGAGCGTTACACACATACCACATACACACGCAGGTTTGCACAATGTAAAACGTACAAAGACTGCAACACCTGAGTGTCACCCAGTTGATAAAATCTATTGGTCTTACAAATATTAACTTAGTTTTGACATGAGGTAAGAAAAAATCAGTTACATACATAAAAAACCATAACACAGCAACCTTGTTTCCTTTCCTAAACAACAATAACTCTCCAAGTATATTCAACTGTTTTCTGCTCCTAAGTGCCTCTCACACAGCTGGTTTCATAAAGGTACCAGGAGATTTGCAACTATGGAGTTACTAAAACTGAGGTGAATGTACACCTTCTCCTTCAAATGAAGGTCGTAGTAGAAGAGAATCAATCCCCAGCTGTACCAGTACCACCTTTCTGGCATAGCTGTGGGTGGATTCTCTAGTTAACAGTACACCTTTAACCCAGATGCAGTCTTCCTCAGGACAAGCAGTATATTCCTAAGTACTACAACAATAAATTAATTAAAAGTAAAGTCGGCTTTCCTATGCCAACAGAAACAGCTACAAAGCAATGCCTTCTTTTTCCTCATGAGGATCAGATAGACACAATCTTCATCATCCTCAAAAGAGAGGCATATCATCCTTTACTGTATTAGACAGTTATAACTATTTAAGTAACCCTGGTCCTTGCCACAAATATGCTATAGTCAAATTTACACCAAAATACATACCAAATCCACCAACATTACAAATGTTCAGGTCAACACAATTGCTCAAAAACCACTGAAGCACTTGCAGGACACATCTATAGTGGGAAAACTGAACTCAATTCAGAGGGAGACAGAAGCAGGCTTCTGCAATTCACCAGTGCTGGATTCCAGCCTGGAGCACAAGCCTCTGGTGAATACACACAAGTCTCCCTGGACTAATGGGAATTACCAATGAAGTTTAGAGTTTCCACTATTGACAGCAATTTTATCTCTCACAAATCTGAAATTAACACTGATGGTGACATATCGATCGTGAGCTGGCACTCATATTATATTACAAACAACTGTCAGCCTGCACTTTAGGAGAGCATTAACAATGACACAGTTTGAAATTCAGAGACAGCAGTGTCTGGTTTTATTGTGTGTTGTCAATTGCTGATATAACCATGTACACCTCCCCATGCAACGCACAAGAGGAAAGGACAACACCAAGGATCACAAGCCATGGCTACAGCCCTTCTAAACAGCTGAGACAGAATTATTTCACTAAAACTCCACTTCCAATAAAAAAGCACCAAAGAAAAAAACCCACACAAAAGAATACAACCATCTGACCGGCCCAGAAAAAATCAAAATTATTGTACCTAACTAACTGCAAGATTTCCAATAAATACTGACTTAACTTTTTTTTTGTATGACTACTCCAGCTGATGTCCAAAGTTTTTATTTAGGATTACTGTGCTTTAGTGCAGTATTCCTCAGAGGCACTACTGCAACACTAAACACGTTGAGGAGGTCAAGTAACATGATACATGGCTTTTCCTTCCCCATGGGTGGGGTTCAAATCTTGCTAATGTCAGGAGTGAGCAAAAGCTGACATCAGGCAGCTGAGCCCTGTGAAGTGAGATGCTATCCTCAGTCTAGTTTTTCCTGGACAGGTATTCCTACCGTCACAAGAACAACCAAGCCCATACTCTGGCTGGAAAGTCTCAGGAGTTAGAAGCAGCACAGATAAGGAATAGCTTCCTCAGTCCTGAGGAAAGACACTGACTTTTAAGACAGCTCTATTCAAGTGAAAGCTGCACTGTACCACTAACAAAAAGGCAAGGAACTTCAATTAATAATAAGCACATCAAGTCACCACCTCCTGCAACAGTATGTTGTCCGAAGCCTTGATCCCACAAACTTCTGAATGCACCTGAATATACAGTTTATCGTATTTGCAGTCAACAGACCAAAGTGTTGCCCCTCTAGAGCATGACAAAATCCAGAGGAAAGATGAATTGTGTAATTTGCATCACAACATACATACCATCTTCAGGAGAGCACCAGAGTAAAATGAAAGTACCTCTCGAACCATAACTTCATTCTCTGGATTAATTTTACTTTTTTCTTTAGCTCAACAAAACAGACGGTTTTATCAATTTTAACTGGAGGTAATTTGCTTCTGGAAACTTACCATTACACACAAACCTGAATTTCATCTTTACACTTCTCATCGTATGACAGCGTAAGATATGCGTAACAAAGCCAGGAGACCAAGATGTTAAAAACATCAGGGGCACCCAAGCCTTTTTCCCCTCATCCCAGAAGCATGTTTTATTTTTGAGTCAAATCAGTTCAAGTACAGTTCAGACAATTCAAAAAGCAAAGAAAAACGAGTGTGAGATTAAATCCTCGCCTATGGAAATACTCCACTTCTCCATATACTTGAGCTTTTTAAGCACGAGAAGCAAAAAACAAAATCAAACCCACAGCAACCCCCTGAAGAAGCAGCTCTCAGCCACAAGCAATTTGCACAAAGCTGCTGGAACTGTAATCCCCCCAAGCCCGTCCCACTGTTACGTAACAGTGCCAAGCCAGGATTTTTCACCAGCCAGCTCAGAGTTACTGTTAGTAGGAAACATCTCCTCTCACACACCAGCAATTGAGAGGATTTAAAAAAAAAAAAAAAAAAAAATCAACAAAACATAATAAAATCAATCCAAAAAAATCCCAGACAGGGAAGCAATGGGAAAAATTTAATCCAGAGACTACAGCCATGTTAAAGGCATTTCCTTTAAGTAAGGTTTTATATGATATTCTAACTTAGAAGAACTTAACTAACTTGCTTTCTCAGGTTATACCTTACCAGTGTTAGAGTACCTGGTTTTCCTCTCTAAAATAACAAGACTTCAACAACTTATATAGGTGCTCACAACGTAACTTTTTATTTAATTATTCTGTATTAATTTAACATTGCAAGCCCATTTCAATTGTTCATCTCAAGAGGGTACAAATCACATCCTACATGACAGAAACAACCAAGTGATCTTTCTTTTATTACCACCAGTTTCTTGATTTCCTTCATGTCCATATGAAGGCAGTGTGAAGTGCCTAGGATGCAGCAAAGAATAATCCTATGAACAATCAGTTTACTGTGTACTACACTCTTTGGATGCTATTTTAAGACCTTAAAAGGATTTCAATATTTAATAGAGGCCTGAACCAGTTAAGCAGATCTTCACATCTACACTGAAACACTGACATTATGAGACAAACAGTGAGCAGGGGCAATGGACACCCAAGCAGCATCTATGTTCTTTTTGTTCAAGACTTGAACTCAGTTTAACCAAGTTGATTTCTCTCTCAGCTGCATTATAAAAGTATTTAACTACACATATTGCTAAGTTTTCTTAGAAATAGTGGTTTTAGATGTTTGAGATATTTACATGTGGGAAAAATACAAAGAGCAATTGCTGACAAAACACATTTAGACGAGCTGAAAGCACTAAAGGTTTTGTAAATACTGAAATAATTCCTATTCATTACAAACATTGTCTTAAGCCAAAGGAAGCTGGCCACAGCAAAGATCAGGACGTTTGGTCATGTACTAGGACCACGCAGATTAAGGAAATTAAAAAAAAAAAGAGATACCCCATAATCTCCTAACAGGATGGCCATTTGTTGTTTCTACAGGAGACAAGTATCAGCTAAACACAGGCTTTAAGGCCTGCTCTTGGGGTGATATAACAGACTGAAACTTAAATTGTAAATATTCCAGATATTACAAGTTAAAGGTGAATTTGCAAGTGATTTTCTTAAAATTCTTGCAATTACATTTCTCACAACATCTGAATACATACACTTTCCTTTGGAGGGGCATAAAATGAAGTAAGAGGGGGAAAGGCATAAGATGGTAAATGTAAATATAAACACAAAGCCATAAATAACACATCTTCCCAAATAATGTTTACACTGAGTGTTTCATTCTGGCATACACTCATGTAAATACAGACGTGTAGGTATTTCAAGGCCATTTCCATTTCTAGCTTCCCAGGTTCTGGACACATGCATGCTGCACCTAGGATTTGTGCTGTCCACCGTAGCATACGGGTTATAACCTAACTGGGTGAAATACACTAGAGCTGGGTACACTTGGCTGTGTGCCCAGTGCGGAAGGAAAGAAACAAGCAAAAAAACAAACAAAAAACCCAGACCACTAAATACACGTGCACTTCCTACACACCGAGAAACGCACATGTGCAATTTACATCAGGCATCACCCCAGTAAATAAAACCTTGGTCTGTACTGCGGGGCACAACGTGATGTCAACCCAAACTCTAACGTGTTTACACGGCCGAGGCTGGCAGCACACGCGTACCCCCGAAACAGAGAAAAGATCATGGAGCCCACGCGTGTTTGTGCCGAGCACCCTCACGGCCATCTGCACGCACACGCGGGAGCACGGACACGGTACGCCCGCTGGGTAACTTCACATCCTAGCAGGCCGGGCCGTCAGCAAGAGACGGCGATGGAGGAGGAGGAGGAGAAGAAGGAGGAGGAGGAGGAAGCAGCCTTCGCCGCCTCCCACAACGCCCGCGGCCCGCTCCCCCTCGCCCGGCATCCCCGCCGCGGGTGCCGCGGGGGAGGCCCTGCGGGAGCGGGGCACGGGGGAGCCGAGCGGCGCAAGCGGCCCCCCAGCAGCGGCGCTCGGTGTGGGAGCGCAGCCCCGGCTGCTGGCGCGGGGAGGTTTCCAGGCATCCTTGCTGCATGCGGGGAGCAGAACGGCAGTGACAAGCGGCGGCGGCGCAGCCGGCGGGGGGGCTCCGGGCAGCGCGGTCCGGAGAAGGAGGAATGGGGGATGCCCAGAGGAGCAGGCGGGCTGGGGGAGGGGGCCGAGCCCTGCCCTCCTCTCCCCCAGGCACCGGGGCGGGGGAGGAAGCTGGGGCTCCCCCTCTCTCTCACGCCAGCCCTGTGCAGCGCCTTCAAGGCGGAGGGGGGGAGGCGGCGGGGGGAGGAAGGGGGGGAAATGCTGCAATGTAGCGCCGGGCAGGCAGGCGAGGGAAGCCGCAAACCCTCCACTGGGGCCCGGCGCAAGCCCCCGGGCCGAGCCCACCCCTCCCAACTGCCGCGCCGCCGGCAGCCCCGCGGTACCTGCCCGGGGCGGGGAAGGGGGGACGGACGCGACCCCTGCAGGGGGCCCGGCGGGAGGACCCGGCCGAAAGGGCGGCGGGGGCGCAGCACCCACCTTTCACCACCCTGTCCGTCGTCGATAACTTGGGATCAACGGCCTTATGCTCCGACATGTCCGGCGGCCGGGGAGGCGGCGAGGCTCTCCCCCCTCGGGCAGGGCAGGCGCGGGCTGAGGCGGCGGCGGCCGCTGCGGTCACGGCTCCGGCTCCTCCGCTGCGGCCGAAGTTGCCGCGTCCCGCCGCCGCTCGCTGGCTCGGCTGGGCTCTGCCGCGCTGTGCCTTCCTCCTTCGTCTTCCTCCACCCCCGTCCTTCTCTTCCTCCTCCAGTTAATTATTGCTTGCTTTCAATCACGCCTCCGGGCTGTGCAGGACGGCTCGCTCTTCCCCCCCCCGCCAAAGACCCCGGCGAAAACACCCGCGGCGGGCGGCTGTCAGGCAGCGCCGGCAGGAAAAGCCGCGAGTGGACGCGTGCAGCAGGAACAGCCAGGTTGCACACGCAGCGGCCAGCCCTGCGCTTCCTTCCTCCACGGCGCGCCGCTCCGGCTCCTCCCGCCGCCGCCGCCACCACCNCCGGTTGGCCGCGCCTGCGTGCCCGGCCACCCCGCGCGGGTGCGGACGGGTGCGGAGCGCCAGCCGGTCCAGGCGCCTGCCCCGCGGCGTGCCCGCCCCGAGGTGCGGCGTCCCCGGAGAGGTGACACGCAGGTACCGGCACGCGCGCAGCCGGGGCTGGCCTGCGCGAAAGGGAGATCTTCTTAAATAGCATCCTTGAGCCGGGGGGTTGCTGATCCGTCCCCTCGGATAAAGGAAAAATACATCCATCGCCCCTAGCTGTGTCTTGCCCAGCGCATCTGGCTCATACAGCGCTCGGCCTCAATGCTGGGCCACCACTGTCCCTTCAAATGGGCCTGCGAGGACAAGCGGAATGGCCAAACATGGGTGAGAAGTGTTCGCCGCCCCCAGCTGGAAGAAAGACAACAACTCTTGCTTCATGTTCCTTAGAGGATCGGAAAGTACTTTACGTCTGTGAAGGCGTCCTCCACCATTCCAGACAACATAAATATTGTTATGGGCTTGTTTATACATGTTGTTCAGGAGGAGCTATTCCTGACTAATTTCATGACTAATTTCCAGAATAAGGCCGGGCTGTTCTGGTTTAGTTTAACACCATGAGTTTTAATTAAAGAGGGCATACCTGTTCTGGAGAGGGATGTTTACAGAATTGTTGTTGAATAACTTCTGTGTAGATGAGCCAAGAATCAACAGACACCTAACCTGGCTTCTCATTTCCCTCTGGGGTGATGTACAAGTTGCTTGCTTAGCAGATACTATAGCTTTAGAAAGCCACCAAGAATATAAGATGGCAGTTGTGACACATACTCCCTGCTTTGATTTGCCTGACATTTTTAGGGGACGTTTTGTTGGCTGTCCTTGTGGTATTTTCTCTGAGCATGGGAAGACATTGTATGTGACTGACATTTAGTAGAACAGCATGAGTTCTCAGCTTGTTCCAATAACTGTGGTGAGCTCCATGTGCTGTGACCATCCTCTTGTCCCAGGAGCACAGACTAGCTGGGTAATAAAGTTGCCATCTGAGATTCCTATTGCAGCAGTAACCCCAGAATGTGAAACAGAGCTAGGGCTCAAGCGAGGGTGTCTTATATACGCCCAGAAAAATCCTGAAGCCCATGACAAGTAAGCAGACATCTCCCCGTATGGTAGGCATACTTCATGAAGCATGAAGTGCACAGAAGAATCTGGACAGAAGAAAACCCTACATCTTCATCCCCACTGCCGGGAAACACTGCCCAGCGGCACTTGGTGCTCGGACACGGAAGGAGAGGCAGCATATGAGGAATGCAGTATGGCCAGTATTGCCTACACGTTGTGGGGCCCAGCTTCATGAGGTGTGGAGGACCAGTTTGGATCCGTTCTTCTGTGTCTGCAGGCGGTTTGCATGACTCATCTGGATTTGTCTTCATAGCCTGGAATAACAGAAGCTCTGGAACTCTCGAGTTTACATTTGCTCTCCCATTAATCACAGGACAAGACTTCAGCTCTGCTTTTTTAACAAGAAAGTATCATTGTTGCTGCTGCTTATATAAAAACATCCAGTGTCACAACTCCAGCATGTTTGTATTAATTCTGAATGCTGTATAGGAGTTCTTCCTTTTTAACAGTTTTCCTTTCCTTCTGGTTTTCAATTATAATGTGCTATCCAAGCTACATAAAGTTCTTTCATTTTATCTTGTGGAGGGTCTTGATTATTCATCTGTTGAATGTGTTTAGTGTTCCTTGCCAAGGTAGAATCCCCATTTCAGGTCATCTCTTCTTCAGGAGCATTCAGATGAGCTTTCATAAGACAAAGGGCAGTACCACAGCCAAATACCACAAATCATGCCACTTCTGCAAGGTATGATACAGCCAAGATTCAGATCACAGGTGTAAGACCTCATAACTAATCATAACTACTCATGGTATGCTGAATTCCTAACCCCATAACTTGTTTCTGTAGCAAAGTCCTTATCCTTGCTGTGATGGAGGGAAAGGAAGAGAGAGAAATCGCCGAACATTGTCTTTGTTCTCTGATAATAGTAACAACCTAGAGATACTCTGTGTTCAGATTTGAGTTAGTAGTAAAGGTGATATAGGCATTCCTCATTACTTAAATCTGACCTTCAAATCCATCCACACAGGTAGTTCTTCAGGTTTTCCTCACACTCCTTGGTCACAGAAGGATTTCTTTTTCATGGGATCTGAGTCCTGTTAGATTCCTTTTTCTCATTTAACAGCAGGAGAAGAATATGAAGATCACATCTTTGAACGAAAATAACACAGTCAGTGGATTCTGGGAAAATTCTAACACATTTGACCTCTTGCATCACTAATCTCTAGTAGCATTGTTAGTCATGTCATCCCCTAGTAGAATAAAAGCCCAGCATGATAGATTGGAAGCTCTGATCTTCCAAAGAGCAGTCACTCCTGATTACTGATTTTGAGGACAAGCTCTGTGAGATCTGGCGGAGAGATTTTTTCCAAGTCTGGAATAAGTTAGTACCCACCTCTTTGCCTTAGATGAACAATTCTGTTCCATTTTATCCGAGACATGACAATGCTTTTAAGCTCACAGCAGCTCTGGAAAGTAGCAGCATCCAGCTGAAGTGGAAGGAGGAATAAATGCCCATACGATGAGAAGTCAGTAATTTTAAGCCGGACTTCCATAAGGACACACAGACTGAGGCATTTCAAACTGTATCATAGATCCCATGAAAAATTAGCAGTCAAGTTCTCTTGACTCTATTTCAGCAGCAAGGTGAGGATTATTTTGTAGACATGTAGCAATATTTTTGCCCACTGACTCAACCAATTAAGATACTGTTTTAAAGTATTGATTGCAAGAGATAGCATTTAAAATTTTAATCATTATTATTAGAAAAAGACTGTTCTATCTACAGGAGTCTGTCCTTCCTGCATTATTATTAGCCTCTAGCAGTTCTGGCTTCACATGTAATAAATGTAAGTTTGACAATATCTTGGAAGTAAAGGGGAATTAACAAGGGCCCTTAAGTACTATGATGGCTGGATGGAAAATATGTGCAACAAGGTTAGTCTGGATACTGGTGCTGCCTTAAATAATGATTTTCCTGATTTTTCTTTCAAGAGAGATGTGCAGTCGCTTTGGTTTACTTCCCTTCAATATTAAAATTACTGGGGATTCCCAACATCTTTGTATCTGTGTCTATTGCCTAGGCCATAGCCTCTATAGCATCCTGGTCTACAAGATTAAAACCACTACATACTAGTCTATGTTGATAGTGTGTCTTGAGGAGATGCTCCGTAGTGAACTCAACATTCTGTCGCAGCTCACAGTCACAACAATGACAACAAGCACCTAAAACTTTCAAAAGAACTAGATTCATCTACATTTAACTAAAATAAATTTGATGCCAAGTGTCATATACTAGCCTTGGATAGGCAATACAATTTACCAGCACTCCACATGTCGTTTGGTTCCATCATATCCTTAAGAGAGGAAATTCACCCCAGTGTAGAGAGCCTATACAAGGGACCACATAGCAATTTAAATCACCATCAAGGTGCACTGTCTGAGGATTGTTTTTGACAATAGTTTTTCTCCTCCTGTTCTACCTCAGTACAAAAGAGGAAGATAGATAAAGGGTCTGTAGCAAGTAAATTCTTTGTATCATTGAAATGCTTTCTGGTTATGTTGGCAAGGAGATGGAAAGTTCAGATGGTAAAACACAGACACATAACCCATCACTAAATGTATCCTCTCCTTTCTTCACACATGTTCTTCATGGATCCACTGTGGGCACTTAGCCTGTTGATCATCAGCCTCTCTGGAGCTTTGCATGTTTTTCCCAGCATTCATCTGTTGGGCTTTTGGCTTGGCTAATTATGCAGGTTCTGGATTTTGTCCTGAAGTTTTTAGAAGAATTTATAGGCATTGTTAATGATACTGTGCCTGGTAGAGAAAGCAAAGCTAAATAGATAATTCTATAGAGAGTCATGGAACAGATGATACCAAAATGAATTGTGTAGCAACAAAATGCAAGCAATGGCATCTGGAATACAGAAGAGAGAAAGGTTAGCTACAAATTCCAAGATGCTGAATCAACATGGAAAACAGTAACAACTGGTGCCATGAACAGTTACACAGAGCTTGACTGACATTTGAAAAGTCAACAAATAGTGAAAGAGAAGAACACAAGTCAGAGAAAATAACCTTGAGCCCTGGAAGTCGTTTACCCCATGCCAAAACTGGCCTGCTTACAACAGGTTTCAATATAAAAGAAGCATAACTGTAGTCATCTAAGGCTGCAAATTAATATTTGCATTCAGATTAAGCTTCTGGTGCAAAACTGATCCACAAGTCATGCCTGTAATCCCTCACAGCATGCAGACTCAAGAGAAATCATGCAAAGGACCTCCATATCTGTCCTCATTCCAATACTGCTGAGAAGCAGCCTAACACAAGTTTCCTCCACTGCAGTTTCAGATTTCCTAAGAGACATGTACTTTCATCAGACTACTCCACTATGCCCAAAGGTGAAGACCAGGTAAGAATTGAGTTTGGATAGGAATGAAGCCAGCATAAGAATAAATCAAAACACCAGAGATGGAAAGAATAATCTCAAACTGAAAAGCATAGTCAGAAAGTCACAGAGCCAGGTGTTTGAAAACCAGAGTCCTTATTCTAAGTCAAGTCAGGACTGGGACAAGGTGAGGTACAGGAGCATAACACAAAGGAAGTAGGAACCAGGAATCAAGACTAAGCAAACAAGAATGAAAGGCAAAAGAGTCAGAAGCAAAACTACAGCCAAATGGCACTGCAGGCTGCCAAGAACAACTGGTGGAGTTGCCTGACACATCTGCTATTAGAGGAAATTAGCCAAGCTTTAGCTCCTGCACAGCTGGGCCACAGTCCCAGCTGCCCTATTGCATCCAGCTGCAGGGCCAGTAGCCCAGGCAAAGCCCAACAGTGTGGTTAAACATTCATTGACTTAAAACTTGATCTGCAGGAAGCTTGTCCCTATAAATTTACTGGTGCAAGCAGCAGGTTTTACTCAATTAATGTATCCAACAGAA
Organism: Hypocryptadius cinnamomeus; assembly: GCA_013400635.1. Taxonomy (NCBI): domain Eukaryota; kingdom Metazoa; phylum Chordata; class Aves; order Passeriformes; family Zosteropidae; genus Hypocryptadius; species Hypocryptadius cinnamomeus. Next base: position 31,365 of record VYZP01001810.1, on the reverse strand, counting down.
CACTGCACTGATTTTCCTAAATGTGTTTAAAATTATTGCTTTAATTAAGCACTGCAAGTTTGTGCAGTGAAAATGTGTTACTGTAGAAAAAACCAAAAAGCTGTGTCTGAAGGCAGGCAACAGCGCCAAGGTTCCCAGAAGTGGAAAGACATCCCCTCATCTCCCCCTACTGGTGTGCCCGTCCCCGAGCCTCTGCCTCTGCCAATACCTTGTGAAACTGAAAGAAAGGACCCTCGGGAGCAGCTTCCAGCACCGAACTGTTCTCAAGATGTTGGCAACAGCTTAAAAACACAGTCCTGCTATCAAGAATTAGTCATTTGCTCCCAGGGAGTTCATCCTGCAGGCTTTGGTTGTTAATTAGACATCGCTTTTAATGGGAATCTACAGAATACAGATTTTGCAAGGAGCTTTAGGATGTTATCCCAGTGAATATTAAAATTTTCCAGAAAATATAAATTAAGAAAGGAATAGAAGGAAAGCTCACTGCATTTTAAAGATGTTCTTGTATTAAAAAACATCATGACAGACCAATGCCTTTTGAGAGAAATGAACAATATTTTAAGGAAATGGGAACAGCAAAATAACAAGATATATATTCATTGTGTATTATAAATATCTATATATAGCTGATTTACCTCTGGTGTGTTATTGAAAACTACTAGTAACAGAAGCAGCTGAACAGATCCTGAAGTAAGACATGACACCCAGGGTATTTAATACCCAGGATGCTTTTCTGCCTCCTTTTTCAGGAGTAATGCTGGTGACAGAGACGCAAGAACAAAGAGCAGTGTGTGTAATTACTTTTGCAAGAGTAAGCCTTATTTGCTTTCATAGAGATGCCACGATTTATTATTTAGTTTTGCTGCCTTTATGGCCTGAAAACAGTATAGATTAAATCTTTGCCACTTTAAAGTAACATGCATGGAACACATCCTGGAGTAAATTATTTATTCAAGTGCCAGCTCAAGGCTCAGTGGCAGCACACCATAACTGGTGCTAAGAGTGAAATAATTAATCACAATAAGTTGATACTCAAGGAACAAACACTGAAAACTTTGATTTAGTTGCCAAAACTCTCAGAACATAAAGTGTCTTTTGATGTGTTATTTAAAGAAGCATAGTGAATATGAAAAGCAACAATGGGCTAATAAGTGTTTTCCAAACTGACCTCCTGTGCTGTCTTTTCTGAGGAACTTTTGAATGGATAAAAAAGGACAGAACAATCTTATCTCTGAATGTATGTTTGCAAAATTCCCAAATATTTTCAAAGCAAAATACTGAAAACAAGAGATTACCCTACAGTTTAAGGAGCTCTAATTAATGTAACTACATTATTGAATTAGATGCAAATAACTTAGGTTGGCTTAGTGGTAGCACTACAAAATATAAAAATCTTAATTTCGTTTTCAGACAGACCATAATTTATGCATTGGAAATCCAGATTCTCACTATCCCTGAGGCTTTAAACTGTTGTACAATGCAAAGCTGTTTTTTAATGGTTGTAAGTTACACTTACACTCACTTAAAATACCTTTTATGTTCCCAGGGTAATGCAGAGCAGCCCTAAATTAAGGGAAACCAGGTTTCTAATTGACTACAAGCATTCTCAACCAGGGATGCAAGTTCAGTGCTGCTGTCTTAACCAACTGCAGCAAAGGAAAAGGAACTCTGTCACTGTAGCAGTGCCCTATTAGTGCCATGAAGCTTTCCTGCAGGGCAGCTTGCAAGACTAGATATTAATCTCATGGAAAAAAACCCCAGAAATATTGACAACCAATCTCTCCCGTTCTCCCCCTTGCACCTATGTCACTGAAAAAACATCAGCCTAAGGCATGCCACAGAACATCCTTTCAATCATATTTTAATCAAATTGCTTTTCATCAGCTCCTCAAATTTTATGTAAGAAGCACATGAGCCCCTTTAATCTTTCCTTGTCCTCCCTCACTTCTTAAAAGAAAGTTTCAGTGCTCTGTGCTTACTCAAAATATGGCATTCAGCACAGCAAGAGATGCATAAATCTTTTGAATTGCTAAAAAAGTGGTACCCAGAGGCTGTTTTGGCTCTAGATGATGACAATTGAATGCACAGGACTGGAGAACACCATTTTAAAATACTCAGGTAATAAATTTTCCGTTTAAAGTATCCTTAGCAGCAGAGACGTGATGTGTTAGACGTGATGTGTTACTGATGTGTTAGAAACAATGCAAGCGCCTGGGAATGGTCATGTAGGAGTTAAGGCTTCACCCCTTAAAAAGGTGGCAAGATCAATAGCTCAGCTGAAGTGCATCTACACCAGTGTATGTGGCATAGGCAAGCAAAAGGAGGAGCTGGAAACCAAGGTGCAGCAGGAAAAGTATGACACAAGTTGCCATCACAGCAACAGTGTGGGTTGGTTCACACAGCTGGAGTGTTGTAATGGATACTACAGTGGGTGTAGGGATCATCAAGAAGGAGAGGTGGTGGGGTAGCTGTGTATGTGAGAGTGGTTGGATTGTCTAGAGCTTAATGATGGTGGGAGTGTTATCTGCTGGAGGTAGGAAGCCTCTGCAGAGGGATCTGGATGGGTTGGATCAATGGCTAAGGCCAGTTCTATGAGGGTCAACAAGCTGAAGAGCTGGGGCTGTCAAACATTGGAACAAGCTGCCCAGAGAAGTGGTGGAATTACCATCCCTGGAGGAATTTAGAAGACTTGTAAATGGGGCATTAGGGATGTGGTTTAGTGATGGACTTGGTGGCGCTGCGTTACCAGTTGGACTTGATGACCTTAAAGGTCTTTTACAACCTAAATGATTCTATAATTCTTATTGGTACAGAACACATCCATTCTGTAAATTGATGTGCTCTATAGGATGGGACAATTTCATCATCTTGACTTTAACAGTTTGTGAAAATAATTTAAACATAAGGCAAGGAGGAGACATTAACACTATTCAAAACCATTAGGATGTTTCTTACTGAATGGAAGCAAACACTTTTCAGTCACTTTTGCTATCTTAGCTTTGCCAATAAACCCAGCACTTGTGTTCATTCCTTTATATGACACTGCTTTCTGCCTAAGAAGGAAATATTTCTCTAACTCTCGTGGAGTTCACAGCTATCCCAAGAGTAATGACTTCTTGCTGGTTGTCTTCCAAAGGATGTTGTCAGCCCCTCAGTAGTTCATTTCGGGTGAAAATAACCCTTGTGCCAAGGCCAGGCCAAGATCATATACCAAATAAGTCCCATTAAAATCTTCAGATAAGGCATAAATGACATTTAAGTACTACAGTGCTGACCTTCTGCTCAGTAGTGAATTAGTTGAATATCTGCAAAAATGGGTTTGCTCTGAGTTAAAAAATTGACGAGTGCTTATCCTGACCTCAGAGTAGGATTGGTGAGACTTGCAAAATTGAGTAGCCCAGGACATGCATGCTCTGCCAGATTCTCAGAAGTTTTCCACTTAAATATATCAGCTGAGAGAGGCCTGATGACAACTGTACCAGTGAAGGATCTGGATGCTGTTACAGTACGTTGGTCCCTGGATACTTAGTGGCTGGGAGCAGCCCTGGCACCATGACTCCTGCCAAACACAAAAGTCACAGAGAGTGCTAGAACCATGTGCTTGTGCCATGTTCCCCACAGATGGGAAAGAGTGTCATGTCATTTCATCTCTGAATCTACCTATTTTAGTCATGGAGCTTACAGGAAGAGAGAGGGAAGGGAGATGAGACAGAGGAAAGTGATTGCTGCTATGCAGATATACAATTAAATGAGGTCTAGCAGATGGCAGATGACCTGAACTCTGCCTCTTCACTAAAATGCTTTCCTTCTGTCTCCTTCCTGTCCAGACTTAGCTTGAGCTGTCACTTTTTATTCTTGCTCCAATTTTTTTCAGTCATTGGGACGGCTGGGAAAAAAAAAGTGTTGTTCACTGGGAAGAAACAAGACAAATGGATGCTACCAACACCATATAATTAGAGTGCAAAGCATAGCCACAGATAAAATATAGGTGCATGTAAAATATAGGAACCAGACCTTCTGCCTTACTAATGCAATTATTCATATGCATGGCAACACAAATATGCTGTGGAAGGAAATCTGTGTCAGTGATAATGTTTGTTCAGATATTCACTTGCATATTCATGGGCTCAGATGGAGAATATGCAATGGGGAATGACTGGTTCACCTCCTTCCATTTCTGTGTCCTCAGAATTTTCCTCTTTTGTTTTCCCTTCTTTTCTCTCTTTTTAGTTTGGATTTTTTTATTTCCCCTCCTTATTCATTTTGGAAGTGCCTGGAACAGTATTTCAGAGAAGTTTTACAACAGCATGCTTCCCTTTAAGGATGTAGATTGCACTTTGCAGTAACCATACACATTCTTCTAGAAGAACCTTTGCATTAAAGTTTCTGCTCCTGCCTTCCCTTCCCTCCTCCCTCTTCTTCTTTTTCCCCCCATCTTCTCAGCTTTGTTGTAGCCCATGGTGGGCAGTGATAGGGAGGGATGATTAAGACACTGCTGTGACATTTTCCAGTGATTCTTTCCCAGAAAGAAACCATTTCACAGACTCCCAACATATACTCTCATAGTGTCCAGAAGCGCTTTCCAAAGTATTCTGGTAATTTTTAATTTTAAACTCCATTATTTTAAGTGGTCACCAATTTCTCCTAATCAGAGTGTGTACTTTGAATGTCCTCAAGCTTTCTCTGGCTACTGTCTCTGAACTATCTACCAAAATAAATTAGGGTAAACTCTGACTATGTCACTCACAGAGATGAGCTTAGTAAATCTGGGTTTTTCCTATTTAAAAAAATTGCTAATACTGCTCTAAACATATAGTCACTGCCAACAGTAACACACACAGCAGCCAGCTTCCATCTGCATTGAGATTTCCCAGACAAGCTGTATAATATCACTCCAGAAACTGCTAAGCCTTGGCAATAATCAGAAGATTGGTGGTGATGAGACAATCCAGAAACAATGGATGAAGTTAATCAGGGAGGCCAATGAAATAAATACTAGCACAAAACTGAGGAAGAAGAAACTGCTGACGTACTAGGAGCAGACACTGGCCTTTCACCTCAAAGTTCTTCATATTCTGCATATCATTCATATATAATATTCCCATTCTAGGAAGAGCATATAGGAAAACTTGTATGAAGTAATGCTAAAAACATTACATTAAATTTCTTCTAAGAGTATGCTGATTTTCCAAATGGAGGAAGGAGAAGAAAGAATACTAATACCCTTCTGTCCATCCTACTTGCCAGTTGCAGAGAATCATTTCCTTTCCTTGTGCAGACAAGCTATATAAGAAATAAACAACAAGAAGTTTCACATTTCACATTCAAAGATGCAGATCTTGGAAGCTGAACTCAGCAAAATTCACACTGGAAACAAGACACACATTTTTAACACTATGAGTAATTAACCGGTGGGATTTCTTGCCCTGGAATACACTGGGACACTTGGAGCTTTTAAATCATGTCAGGGTGTCTATAAAAAGATGCTGTCTGCTTCAGTTGCAAGATACTGAACTCAATGTAGAAATTGGCCCTGCTATGAAGAAGGTTGGACTAGGTGGTCCCAAGGGCTTTAGTGATTAGGAAATACACTCAGGAACACATCCAAGTGTAATACCCAATTTGCACAAATACTGGTACTGCACACAATTTATGAATTCCCTTTTGCTGAGAACATCAAGCATTCAAATTTAGAGTTAGCTCTCTGTGGTTGCACTAGTCATACTGTAGGACAGAAGGTATGTAAGGAAGAAAGTGTGGCTTCAAGTGCAACCAAACCAAAATTCCAATTAAATGTGAACCCTGCGTTTGCACATTTTTTGTTTATGAATTCATTTTTTAAAAATCACTTCTTTTTAATAGCCTGAAACTAAAGAACTGTATTCCAGTAAAATAACACAGTGACCAGCTACAGCTAGAGAATGAAAGGGTATCAGCTCAGGAAAGCACTGCTTAACTCTGCATTCATCAACACCAAGCTGTTGAGACTCCCAAGCATCACAGTCTGTGTTTCTTCTGAGACACCTATGTGTCTTCATCATTTAATTTGTATCATCCACAGTAGACCTGAGTATAATTACAGTTCCGTCTGTCTTAGCGCCCTGCAAAGCAAAATCCTTGTCCCAGAGCATAAAGAGAACTCCACTTTGCTCTCATCAGCCATTGCCAGAAAGAAATTTCAGCCCCCACTGATGGAGCTTTCCCTTGGAGCACTGGTCACCAAGACCAGGAAGCAGGAATGCGGTGAAGCAGTTTGCACAGCTCATGCCCTGTTGGTTTGCATAAAAGTTTGGCTTTTATCCAAAGAGCTAGAATCCATGGCAGCATCTCAATCCTAGGAATCATACAACTGAATGCTGAATGCCCTGCCACCTCCAATTAATTCAGAAAGTTCTTTATGGCATTTTATGCCAGCAAATTCATCAATTCAGCCTGCTGACTATGCGAGTCTTTTTTTCTAAATACTCTGCACTGAATATCTGTAGGCAAGTAAAAGATGCCATGCATGAAAGCACAGCACTTTTTCTTAGAAGTTCAGTGACAAAGTCTCTTTCTTGGCTGCTTCATGGCACTGACACTTAGGACATCTTTCCAGTGGTACCAAACAAGTTATTGGTCATAGTCCATCATGACTTCGCTTAACTTTATCCAGCTATTCATTTGAATATTGTCATTCGTTTGTCAGATGAATTTCAGCAATCAGACTATCTAGATGGAATATTTTAGTCAGAACTTTGCCCTAAATTGCACCTTGTTTACAATTTTATCAGGAGAAAAAAAAGGAAGGAAGCATTCAAGCCATTAAAGTCTGTGGTTTTACCTTACTCCTCAATTAGTCCATTTATTTCAGTGAAGCTCCACAATCTTACACAAGAGCTAAATATGTCTCCCAGTATATTTTTACTGCCAGGAATAGTCCTTGTGCAATTCAGAGTGCCCTGGGCTGCCACTGAAGGAAGGTACCATGGTGATCTCTGAGAAACCAGACCTCTTAGGTGAGATGTCAAACTGAGGTCCCCAGAATTGCATTTCCAGAGAGTAAGACTAAACTGAACTAGCTGGGGACACCACAGTCCTCGCTGCACAGTCCTCCTGTAGCAGTGAGATAGTTGTTCATCATTTTGCAATACAAACTCTGCTCTAGTGTTTCTACATTTTTGATTTTGAGAATTGAGAAGCCTGGAGCTCAGTGCTTTTTCAAAATGTAATACATGCCAGATGCGTATTTGTTCACCACGTGGTTATGTAAGAGTGGCTCAGCAAGTCTCGCTGCTTCTCCTTCCCATGGCACAGCAGACATGATTTAAATCCCAGTCTGCAATGTGTGCTGCGTGCTGATGTCTTTCCACATGAGAGATTTGAGCTGTCATAGGCCACAGGACCACAAATAGGCAGCTAGCAATCAGTGCTGCAAGATTTCCTACTCTCTGGCTAGATATTAAATAGCTATAACAAACAACAGACTCCAAACCATCTTTCCTTGAAGCGTAACTCCTCCATCCTGAAAACTGCAGGGTAGGATTTGGCCAGAACTGACCCCCCACCAAAAAATTCAGCAGAATTTTAGGAATTATTGACCTATCAATAAACAAAAGAGGAGACATACATTCTTTGATTTTACTGATTTCTTTTTTTTCACTCTCTTGTCCCCCATGTATATGAGTTTTTAAATCTAGATGATGAAAACAATAGGTATTGTAGCAGTGCAGGAAAAAGAAAGCCCTTCACTCTCAGTTGTTCAGGCCCACACACTACTGCTGAGGTACCATTCTGATGTCCTGTTCTGGCAGCTGTGTAATTATATCTCAAGTAGCATAATTAGATTCACTGTGCACACACTCACTGAAAGAGAGATGAACAACTACAGTGGCTTTCAAGATAAGATTTTTATATTGATGCTCTTTCTGCTGCTTTACGAAAATTCTTGTAGTGAAGTCAGTGAATCACAGTAATATGTAAGTGTTGACAGCTATTTATGTTAGGTCCTTTTGAATTTGTAAACAGAATATGACAGAACTAAAGCAAACACCAAGAGGTTATTTTGCACTCTGCTGAACTACACAAAGTGATATAAAGACATTTCAGAAAAGTTTCACAGAGCTGGAGGAAAATGCTACACTGCAAGATTGTCTTGGAGGAAAAGCCTTCACCTGGGAAAGTTCATCCTTGTAACATCGTGCTGGTTCACATGAGCTTTCCATTTGTATGAAGCAGATGATGCCCAAACCAGGCGTGCTCAGCGTGTGCACATGGACAGGAGGGTGCAGTGCCAAGGCACAGCCTCTGTATGACTGCACATGCTGCTGCAGCCAGCGTCACCTCAGCACCCAGCACACACACACAAGCCAAAAGGGTGTGCAAGTTCTGCCACAGCCACAGACAAGATGTAGCCCACAGAGCATTTCAGCAGCCAGCCACATCCTCCTCCACCATTTCTTTTTTAGATTTTATGGGAGTCCCCAGGATCCACATGGAGCAACACTCATTCATTCTTCATACTGCTCTTTCCCTTAACCTCCCACTCTCATCCCACTAGAAATCACCGAAGAGAGAAAAATACATCAGGACCTGAGTATAAGAATGTGAAAAGCTTGCTTGGTGAAGCTATAGACAAAACACATTTAGAGTTAAAATTCACAAGAAATCTCTGCTCTGTGTCCCAGTTCTAGTTTTCAAAGAGTTGACTGTAAGGCATTCAAGATTTCGGATGTTTGCTTGTTTGTTTGTTTCTCCTGCCTTGCCACATTTCTATTGCTGAACACATGTCAAGGCAAAGGAACAGAGTGCTTTCACTCAGTCAAAGCCAATTCCCATTTCGATAGTGCAAGGACTTCAAGTGTGGCTCAGTCTGACCCAAGGTATGCTCGGACTGATCTTGTGATGTCATTAAGCAATAGAGATGATGGGCATAAACAATTAACATGAGAACTAACCAGTCTGGCAGCATGGATGTCTTCACTGCCTCAGTTCTCCATGTAATTGCACCGTGTGCCTTTCCATCTCCAAGGGCTTTTGCTCACTTGATTCTTAAAGTAAAATAACATGGAACCAGTAGGAAGGGGAAGTGATCATATAAGTTCTAACGGGTGAAAAAATGCATTGTTTTTGTTACACATTTATGCAGTATTCTGATTTACTTATGGTAGTATAAATCAAGAGTAACTCAGCCACTCAGATAGCATGAAGGAGTTTTCAAAAGTGAGATATTTTGTGTTTTCGCAGCTCAGAGGGGGTCACACTATTTTGTGTGAATATCTCCTGTCACTTCTGCCCTCCCCCCAAGAAAGCACATTTCCTGCTAGCTATAGAAGAATGCTTGAAAGTGCAAGCACTCTGGGTTAAGAACTTCTAAATGTATTACTGCTTAAAGCATTATAATTTTCAAGCCAATTTCTTGATTTTGAGCACTCACGATTGGCAACAGTAAGCAAGTCAAAATAAATGGGGTGTAAATGCTAAGTAAGGCCAAAGAAATGTACACTGCATGAACAGCATCATATATGAATCTCTTGTCCACAGTTCCATTGGCTGACCTCTAGATAATATCTGGAATACCACTTACTGAATGTTGCTTCAGTAACCTTTGTCTTGCTGCCAAAATCAATATTCCTGGTTTTGGTAACACAGCCTGTTATGATACATGTTATTTAGAGGTGAACTGATCATAAAGAACCTGACGAAAACTGGAAATATTGAGAGAACAGAAAATATTTTCAGGAAAAAATTATAAGACATGGAAAATTTTACTTATTTGGGCAGCTGAGCACAGCAGATGGCAAGATCTTCAGGGAAATAAACACAAAGTTTGGGAAAGCAAGAATGTGTTCTAGCAGTTGCCAGTGATCTCATGCAGCAGGAAAATCAGTCAAAAATTAAATAGACACTCAGTAGCACCAGTGTTTTGTCAACATTTAGTAAAAAATGGGGACTTGGCAGCCACAAAGGATAGGACAGAGGAGGCTGACTGGCTTTGAGGGCCAGTGTTTGCAAGAATAATTGTCAGGATCAGATGGTATTATAAATTTAACGATCAGGAGGTTTCATTGGAGATTCACCGTTGTAAATCAAAGAGTGTGCTGCTATGAAACTAATCATAGAACTATTATGGTTGGAAAATACATCCAAAACCATGGAGTCCAACTCTGACCAACACCACCATCCCATCTAAACCATGGAACTAAGTTCCATGTCCAATTGTCTCTTCAACACTTCCAGGGATGGTGACTCCACCACTTTCCTGAGCAGCCTGTTTCCATGCCTGACCACCCTTTCAGTGAAAAAATTATTCCTGATGTCCAACCTGAACTTCCCCTGGTGCAGCTTGAGGCCACTTCCTCTCATCCTGTCACCAGTTGCCTGGGAGAAGATGCTGACTCCCACCTGGCTACAACCTCCTGTCAGGGAGTTGTAGAGAGCAATTATGAACCTGCTACAGTCCCCTCCCAGGACAATGACTGTCAAGCAATGAAACAAACCATGAGCAGGACCTGGACGTATTACATGGTAAAGCAAATAATATTGTCCCAAGGACACATCTTTATCAACTAATATGGGTCTTAAATATTCTAATCGGATATTTAAGAATATGGTCTCTAAATAAATGATTAAGTTTAGAAATACAACTACTGAGTGTTCATAAATCCATGTTATTCCATAGAAGGCCCATAACCATCTATTTCGGATAAAGACTGCACAATATCTCACCTATGATTTATCCTTTCTCCATTCATTGCTGCTCAAACTTCACATTCTACATATATAGGATAAATAAGAAAGGCAAAATTTGGCCTATTATGTCAGATTGAATTAGCAAGTGATTTCATTTTAAAACAAGAAATTTTAGATGTCCAGAATTATCATTGTTCCACTTGTGTTTGACATTTAAATCTTTACTCAACATCTCTTTGTACATGGGAGTCTTTCTTAGTCTTCATTTTAAATTACTACCACCTATCCAGGTGCCAAAACTTGAAAAAAGGATAGCTATGGATGCAAGGAAAGGTGATGATGGAGAGAAATTATACATGCTTTCTGTATATAGATGCTTGAAGTGTCATCATTGTGGAACTGAGTTGATCGTTATATACAACCATACAACTTCTGTAATATCTGCCTAATGATCAAGTACAAATTTGAAAAGACTGGGTATAAAAACAAATTGGACTAAACCTTTCTCATGTATCTCATGTACCCGTATGTGATACTTATGCCTGCGTGTACATGCCTGTTGCAGCTGAGATGAATGAAGTGCTCTTCATGGTAAAATTAACTCACTTGTTTTTTGCTTTTTGGGGTTTTTTTAAATTAGAATTTACACATTCAGTAGCAATTCTGCACTAATGAGGTGGGTGAATTCCTTGTCTACTGATGTCAGAGGTTTTTCCTGAAAGGGGAAAAGATTTCTTGCAGCACTTGAAAAGAGCTGAATCATGCAAAATGATTCATGATACATGCACGCATGTGGATATCTCAGGCTTAGATCTAAGTACAACAGGACCATGACCAAAAAATACTAATTCATAAGCTTTAGCAAGAATTGTGGGCTATTTGTAGTATTTTTGTAATTTACATCAGCTTTCAATCGTGTGTTAGGTATCCCAGAAATGTAACATTGCAGAAAACAATCCCTTTAATTTTTCACCATTTTTTAATTCATTGGATGTTCCAGCAGTTTAGAAAATTTCACTAGAGTCTTAGACTCTCAAGTACTTAAAAAAATTAAGGCATGCCATCTACTCCAAAGCTTTGAGCCATTTGAGTAATCAAGACATATTGTTGTTTGTCTAATCTAGAATTTTGCTAGTAATACAGACAAAAAAATTACGCAGTGGTAAATTTCTGAGATATATCTCCAGAAAAATATTCCTCCCAAAATTTAGCAATTTGAAATTTATTGGTTCTCTGAAACTTGATTTGATTATGTACTTCCTGTGCTTTTAATATTATAATTCTGAATATATTTGGTTTTGAAGTATTTTAAAATATTCTCTTTTGTACCCAGATAAAGAGACTGACCCTGAATGTAGCTTCCACTGTTGAAACCAATCATCTAAATATTTGCATGAAAAGAGCAATCTTTCCATCAGTTCTGCATTTACAGTTGTTCAGTTGCAATGAATCTTGTTCATCCCTTGGCCAAATGCCTTATCTGAATGCAATTAACATTTCCTGGTGGTTTTTTTAATTTTTCTTTTCAGTAAAAGAGCATTTCTAAGCCTCCCCCCAATTTCTGTATAGTATGCAGAAGCTTTTCCAGAAAAAGCTTCTGTACCCACTTCTTACTCAGCAGATTCAGATCCCCTTCAGAAATTACTTGTAATAATCCAATCAATCACCTGCCTTGGCCCACTGATGTCTATTACCAGACATATAAAAACCCCCAAACCTGTGGAAAGGTTTATTCCTCAGCCAATGTGTCTAAAGACTTAGTACATATCTGGAACTGAATATATGTTAATGTCTGTCCTATTAGGATCTGCAACTACCTGAGCAGATTCCAAGGCAAAAAAAAAAAAAGATTCTCCCTCCCACTGATTCAATGGGAGGGACTTGAAGACACTCCCCATCTCTTCTGTGCATTTCAAACCTTGCAGCATAAGACCTATGAGTCACTGAGCAGGAATCTCATCTTTATGTTCATCTTAGTGGCAAAAAAATAATTTTCATTCTTTATAAACAGATTAGTACATACCTATAAACATATGCATATGCACAATTCTATCATATAAAATAGAAGATAAATAAATAATCTGTGCTGTTAAATGTATGGGAAGTAAGTCTGAAGTGTTTCAGGTATATCTGTTTTCCTAGCTTGGTGTGAATTTTCTTTGCGTTTAGCAACAATTTTATAGTTTTTAATCATGTCACAATTGTCTTGAAGATAAGTACCTTATTTAAAAGGAAATCACTTTTACAGCTCAATGTTTTTCTGGTCAAATATCATGATTCAGTTGGGACAGACAGAATATACACAGTGCGGGAGATTATGTCATCTTAACAATTAAATTCATCACAAATTAATTCATCATTTAATTAACAATTAAATTCATTCATCTTAACATTTGAACTCCTAGGAATATGGATTTGTTCTTCTCTGGTTTGCAATCCAAAGACATTCAAAGTAAACACATACATGAGTAAGTTTACAGCCACCCCCTCCTTCCCCTTGAAACTTTTGATTAAATGTCCATGTAATGTATTCGATGAAAGACACATCAAAATATAATATTTTAACAAAGCAGTTCTACATAATTTCCTTTCCCAAATCTAAATCATAAAGGCCCAGATTCATGGGTCTACTGAGAGGGAGGTTTGTAGCAGAAGGTCTGCACTGTCCCTTGGCTCCTGAGGGAAGATGCAGTTCACGTTGACGGCAGTGTAAGTCAGCCATGGCAGGAAGCAAATGTACCTTTTCAACGCGAATGTCAAAATTACTTCTCATTTTCAGCCAAGAATGTCAAACATAAGTTCTGAAAATAAATACATTTACAATCCAGACAGTTTTGCTTCCATATTCTCTATCACAAAAGTATTGCATTTGTTTGCACTTAGATTTCATCTTAAGTTTATTTGTGGGCATGTCAAAAAGGTGGATTTTTTCACATCTGCAACCCATTTGAAGTTATAATAAAAGACAGCTTAAATTTTTTAAATGACTCACAGAATCATTAAGGTTGAAAAAGACCTTCAAGATTATAAAATCCTAACTTCGACTGAATACCACCATGACCACTAAACCATATTGCAAAGTGCCATATTTTTGCATTTTTTGAACACTTCCAGGGATGGTGAATCCACAACTTCCCTGAGGAGCCTATTCCAATGCTTACCACTCTTTCAGTGACCCAGGAGTTCTGTCTAACTAAAGAGGTTGAAACCAAAACTGCTAGCAGTTGATACTCCTGGCAACCATGAGAGCATATTATAAAGAATTCAACTTTTTTTTTGTAAACCTGCAGAAGTTACTAATTTTTCACTGGGTCATGTCTGAAACAAAAATTCATAGCTGTGTTTCCCAATTCAAAGCTAATCTAGAAAAAAAGGAGATTCTGAGAAATCATTTTTACAAAAAAAAAAGAGAAATTGCTAATTAATTCAGTGAATATTTTGATGTGCCTCGTAGGCTGTTTCACAAAGTAGGGATGCAAACACCATGACTGTGTTCTTTAAAGATACTTTTTTCACAGAAAAAATTTGTCATTAAAATACAAAGACACGACACAACCTCAAATCTATTCAGCTGATTAATATTAGCCTCCTCTCTTGCCTTCATGTAGAAAACAGGCAAACCTTGGCTTGCTTTGCTTCATGGCTTAGCTCAGACAGATAGCCACAAATCTCTCTGGACTGTTCCGTCACTCTTTCAGCTACTTGGTTTAGGCAGAAACCGGATAAAATCCAAGTACCATACATGCAAACATGTCCTGGACAACTGATTTTATATTTTGACCAGCAAAGAACAACTTTTAGTGGCAAGACTAAAGCTAAACTGTTGGATCAATATAATAGGAATTCTTTTGCAGTGTCTATTTATAAATGCATCCATATCATAGCAAAGCAGTTATGCAATTTCTATTTCTCCAATATACGTTCACACACTGGTGACTATTTAATGAAAATAGAATGATAAGAAGAATTATCGCCCACTGGTTGCTTCCAGTTTAAGCTTGGGGAGGAGGGTGTATAAGCCTTCACTTTCACATTCTGTTCCTTCAGCTAAACATACAAGGCTTGGTCTGTAGATCTGTATCATGTTAAATATATATATAGCTTGTGAGGTGGCCATAGTGCTGGGATGTGCAAATCCAGCTTTGAAGTCTACACCTCTTCCTGTTTATAAATAGAGTCTTGAATGTTAAATACTGCACTGAAGCAGATGGTACCTTACAAAAGAAGCCATTAAATAGCTTTAATTTTACTTTATCTATTATTGTACATGCAGGTAGAAAATACTTGCAGATTTATGTGGATGAATGTGCAAATTATGTCTCTTCCTCATACTTTCAACAAGTCCCTAATGTTGCAAAATCTGTGTTTTCCTTAGCATAAAAAAGCTCCTCACTCTATTAGGAGCAGCATATGCCCTTTATGCCTTAAACAGAGATAGCCAGGGGCACACCTGCCAGGGTTGCTGTGGCAGGGGACAGACCCAGGAGAAAGCTGTGCTCCCTACCCCAGCTGGGCACAGGCCCTGCAGCCCCACAGTCCTGATGCAGTCCTGAGCTGCCCTGCACTATTTGCATGGACAAGATGGATTTTAGTATTAAGACTTAAACCAGCAAAACTACTGGGACACAATCAGCAAGTATCTGAAGAAATCCTTATGCATCAGCTGCAAACAGACTCAGTAGAAACTACAAGACTGATAAAATAACTGTGTTTAATGGGGCATGGCAAAGTTAATTCTGAAGTCCAGAAGCTCCTTATTAGCTCAAGACTGGAAAGGCAAAGGTGCAGAGAGGTGGAGAGACTTCTGGAGCCACACCTGACAAAACTGCAAAAGTGACTGCAAAGTCTCTGGAACCAAACTGACAGACACAAGCTCTGGGAATCAAACCACAGGGGGATGTTAATGGTGCTTGGTCCCCAGTGAGCCATTGTAAATGAAGATGATGACTGCCAAGCATATTTTCCTATTAAAAAAAGGCAGATCACCAGAGACAGGTATTTCTAGACCAGACAGACTGGATCCCAAGAAGCTACAGTGCTGATTTGCTTGTGAAGAGAGCTGGGTAAAACAATGTACTGTAATAAGAGTTTAACACCAACTGGAACAATCTTGGGAAGCTAAATTCCCTTTCTTTTCCTGGGAGATTCCACAGTATGATTGTTTCATTCTCAACCAAAGTCTGTTTGATATATTCCACTTTCTCTCCTAGGAAATAACATTTTATTTATGCTGTTCCTTTCCCATATATTCAAGAATTTCTGGTTTTATGCACTCAGTTAAGCTGACAGTGGTTTCTGGCACCTTCTGTGCTGCAGGTACAATTTGTTCAGTACTCTGTTGTCCTCAGACATCACTGAGCAACATAGAAATGCTGTGATGCCTGAATGTGTCACAGGCATGACTGACAATCCCAACCTCCCCATAAAAGCACAAGTCTAATCCTCAATTTGATAATGCACTTTTAACAAAGAATGTATTTCGCTTGGAGTAAACCATGCAAAACTTTCATAGTTTGAAGTATTCAAACTACTTCTCGTTGCTAATTAAATGCTTGTCCCCATTAGCCTCCCCATAGTTTCAGCAACATAATTATATCCCCATCTCTCACAGCAGTGCTCATTTGTGAAAGCCTTGCATAAAAAAATGTCAACTACATAATCAGAAAATAAAAAACATCTCATGATAATTGAGGCGACTAGCACTGGTAACAAATATAAAAGCACAGTGAAGGTAAGTGATTCCCAAGCAAACCATAGTTTTTTAGTGGGACTACCTGGGTAAGCATTAAAATTAATAGGAAAAAATCAGGGGAAACTGATTTTTTCCCAATAGGTCATGAATAATTGTTTAATCAAAACAGAGCTAATTAATTAATTTAAAAGGACTGATTGACCTGGAAAAGACTATGCTGAGAGTAATAGCTACAGAAGCTCTGTAAACTGGAGGATATTTTGGAGTTATAGTAGGTGTGGGATGTGTAAAGATAGAAGTGCTTCTACTTTATATGGAGGATGAGCAACGCACTAAAATTGCACAGGGATGTGCTGATAAAGTTCTTAAGATCAAAGATTCCACCATTATCAAAAACAGCCAGCAGAGAACATAGTTCTGGAAAGCTGCATTTCAAGCATCAGAGAACAGCCTTTGTTTTGAGATTCTTCTTTTTCAGTGAGACATTGAAAATGTTACACCATCAGAGCTACTCCTAATTGCGTTGGATTATAACAATAGATGACTTTGTGCATTTTAATTGGCCATAACAGTCATTAACTAGATTTGTAGCAGTTAGTGTTTTCCATGAAATGAAGATGATCAGGTCAGTAATGAAGGGTTTGCCATGTGTTTGCAGCTGGGATTTTATTTGCTTTATCAGAACATTCATGCTCATGCCATATGTGTTTTCTCTTACTCTAGTGACTCTGGCCACTCTGCCAGCTGAGCATTGCTTCAAATGGACTGAAGTTGGAAAAAGACTTCAACTCTTTTCTGGTTTTAATTTTTTAAAAAACAAGCTTCTAACCTCAAAATTTTGCTGCATTAATTAAAAATATTTCTGATCACTGGGTTAAATGCTGCAAGTTTTGCCACATCTGAGCAATGAGGTGACAGCAGGACATTCTCTGCAGGGTGCAGGAGGGATTATATTGATTACAGTCCGAGGAAGAACCAAATCAATCCCTCTGTCACTTTTGGTACTACTTAGCACTGTTCTAGTTACCATAAGAAGTCATACAGACAAGTAATAATGTACAATTCTCATCTAGCAGGGAAAGGTTCCCTCATAGGGAATCTGTGCACTGATAACAATGACTTACCATTATATAAATCTAGGGATTTATAAATCTAAAATGTAATTGCCAATCTGGAGAAAATCACCAAACAAATTGCATACCATTCCACATCAGAGCAGCACAGGGAACATTGGTGGTTTATTCACATGGCTACAGCATCACAGTAACTTGTTACATAGAGAGACTGAGAGATGCTCTGAAATTCTGGTGGGCAAAAAGGTTTGTCAATGCTGTGCAACACGACCTTCAACTTTGAACAGTCTTAGGGAAGTTTGCTTCCAGCTGTGTTTGCAATCAAATCAAATAAAGAATTGTGCTGGGCTTAATCCCTTGCCTCTGGCCTTAATTAATCTATAGTGTATAGTTACCAATCACAGCATTGATTTTTCTCCCATGGATTTCTAATATAATGTATCTTCAGATTCTCAGGCAAAGTTTCAGATAGAATTCCACTCTGGTCTGTTCATTGGCATGCTGTTGAAATCAGAAATATAAGCCTAAGCTTGAAGAAATACAATGGCGACAGAAATGCAGTAAAAAACCTTGTATACCACAAAACCCTTTATATACAGGGTATATAAATTGGGCAGCAAATGAGTTATAGTCACTTGTATCCATTTAATGATTAATGGCCATGAAAAATTGATGTAAGTACATATATTCATCATTTTCTGGGTTCATGTTAAATCTTGAAGCTGGGGAAAAGTGTACCTAATAAAGTTATCCAGAGCTGCTTTTGGAGTTTCAGGGAAGGTCATTAAAATGTACAATGCTGAGGAATTAACTTCCACATTTAAGCATGTATACTTTCTAAAAATCGACCTTCCAGGAAGTAATTACTTATATATCTTCTGTACACCCTGCACCCAATATTTAGCTTGTAGCATACATTTTTATAGTTGGTTACCATTTAATCTTCTGTACCTAAATTAAGGGGCAGGAAGCAGAAGCCCTACAAATGAAAAAAGTGCTTCCCTTCAGTTTTTCTACCATTGCTCATTCTAAAGCCACTACCTACTACTACTTACTGCCAAGTCATTAAATACCTACTTCGGTTCATTTTAAAAGAGTTTGCTAAGCAGCAAACGGACTTAACCTTAAAAGTGGGGAAAAATATATTGCATCCACTCTAGCAACATTGTTGTAGCACTAGAAAATGTATCCATTCCTAGTGGTTCACCATCACAGGAAGGAATTCTGAAGTTCTTCCTGGATTAGAAGTGATGACAAAATGACTCCAGTTTATATTACAACTTTAGTTATCATGGTGTCCACAGAAAAGTTAGTATGTAATCCTAATTTAGGGAAGCATTTGTAATCTGAGTCAGGGTTTGCTCACACAGGTCTCAGTTTATGAGAAGACTTCCTCTAGAACTGCAGCTATCTGACTGTTGCTTAAGGAAAGAGTGACTTTGGCAGGACAGTCCCTCCAGCGCATCACAAATGCCAGTGTGGAGGCGAAATGAGAATCCAGGTGCTGGCACGAATAAGAGTCCCATCAGATGGTAAAAGCCAAGAAAATGCCATGAAAAAATAACAGTTTTTAAATGTTATGAACAGCTTACATTATGGAAAACCACAAAGTTCAGGAAAAAGGGACATAAAGGCTGCTCCACTATTCACTCTTTGTCAGTGGCCATTAGCACTTATCTAAGGAAGAAATGTGAGACAAACAGCAATTCTTTTAAATATTCAACCACCTTCCTAACCATATTCCTAACCACCTTCCCAAGCTGAAAACTGCACATGAAAAAATCTTTTAATAGCCACTAACTGACCCGTCTCCCACAGAAATTCAAGTCCTTACTTTGGTATTCCTAGTTCTTTGTCTTCATAATGCCATGGATTAACAGGCTGCATGAATTAACACTGTGTTGCCTGCACAACTGCCTCCTTTTTGTTTATTTTGAAGTCACATCATAGCGTGAGTGTTGAAGAAGCCTTATACTGTAAGAAATAGTGAGTAATCACTGCCTACATGCTTTCTCTGAACCATCTATCATTTTACAGGCCTGTGTCATACCTCCCTTAGTCACCTCTTTTTCATAATAAAGGCAACCATGTCACAACTGTTAATGAGGTAGGTTTTGCCCTTTTCCCCCTGTCACGTCAATATATTTCCAACTGAAAGAAAATTTCCAATAGAATAGAGAAAATGCTTGTAAATGCAAGCCAGGCTCCTGCCCTACCCCGCTCCTTGCAAAATAAGGTGGTATTTCTATGCTATCTTCCAGATAAATCAAAACTTGCATAACACTCCCTAAATAACCTAATTAATCCTTTAGATATGGGAACTGTAGCAAGATGTGTCTGTCTTTTCATCAAGGCCTAGAAAAGTCAAAGATTGTGTGTGATTCCTGTGTGAGCCAGGTGTGCACAATCTCATTTTACAGCAGGGCAGTAATTACAGAAGAATCTGTGATCAAGGAATTAGTCTTGCAAAGCACCTGAGTGCACTGGTCTGTCTCGTGGTCTGCAGGCATCAAAGAGCAGCCAGTCATGGCATTTGGGAGAAGGGTGACTGCTAAATTTTAGCACTAAGTTTATATAACTAAAGCAATAGTAGTTTATGTTTCTATATATATTTCAAGAGAGATTGTAAAATACTGCTACAAAGAGCTCCACACCCCAGTTGCCTAACTCCTGCTAGAGCCAGCAAGATCTATGCAGCAAAGCCCCCATCACAGCAAGGAAAGTTGTACATGAACACTTTCTAAAGCTTTGTCTTCAGGCCACTATAACATCTCAGTAATAAGAGATAATAATTGTCATCATTTCTTAATTACGTTTTGGAACTTCACTCAGTCCCTGATTCTTAACATCTCTGCCTCCCTGTTCTTTCTAATTTGATGCTACCTTGTCCTAAAAATGTCAGCCTTTGTATAAACAGACTAAAATCTCCCTCTCTCCTATTGGAACCAGAGTATTTCCTGGTCTCCAGGTGCACAAGGGCACAGAGTGCGTGTTGAGACTCACACCCTCTTCCCAGCCCTTTGCACCCTGACTCCCTGCAGAGCAAACCTGCAGTTGGCAGGCAGGAGCTGAAAGGAGCTTGGTGACAGAGGCAGGACTGCAAGGTGTCTCATGGAAGCTGCCCTGCTCCAACACAGCCAGAGACAGGCAGTGCTAGCAGAACTGAAATGATGTAGTCAAGTCTTGAGAGACACTGAGCTGGATTTTGCCGTCACCCTCTCCAAATTGCGAATAATTATTTTCCTTTTTTTTTCTTGGAAGATGCACAAGTACTATAAACAGGCATTGAATAGCAATGTAACATAAGGCATCTTCTGATTTTTTGTTTTTCCCTTGTCTTATAAAAAATGTTAAATCCTTTGGGACAATTTCTTGAAATGTTATAGACTTAGATTCCATGATCAGCTGAGAAAAAGTTACGTAAAAAATTACATGATTCTATGTTTTGTTAATAAGCAATTTCATAAGAAACAAACATGACTTATTTTTATAATCTTTAGAAGTTAGGTTTATACATTGCATAAACCTAAGAGCAGTACCAATGGTGTTTTCATGCCTCGCCAGTATTCCAGAGTACACTGGAATTCCTGTTCTACTTCCTAAAATCATTTTAAGATCTTGACGTGAACGTTTTGTTGGAAACAATAATTAGTAAACCAAATGTTGACCTGACAAGAGTGTAACTTTGGTTCTGTAGATCAGACTTACAGTGGTACATTTTCAGTCAGGCATTCTCAAAATATGAGTACTGGAAGTGTTTTACCTGGGTTTCTAATGTTTTATGTGTAAATGCTTGGGTATGGATAGGAAGAGCTCAGCAAAGAGCTCCAGGGAGCAGAGCCCCACTGCATTTTTTCACAATAGGTTTAGCACCTAAATACTTAGAAGAATGTGACACTTTTCCAGAGAAAACACACACAAGTGAGTTGTTGAGAGTGATGAGAAGAAAGACATTGGAAATTTTATTTCAAGATTTAAACTAATTGCTTTATTTTGTCAATATTTTCTGCTCAATCAGTGCATTGTGTCATCAGGCTGGGCAACAGAATGGACTTCAGTGTAGTATTGATCCATATTTCTCTGATGGTTTACACTGTTGTAGTCCAGATGGGTAACTAGGGGAGTAATTTTTCAATCAAATCTCTGCTGAATCTGGTTCTGTGCCAGAACAAATCAGGCCACACTTTTAAAGATCCAGTTGGTTAATTATGAGGAAAAAATAATTGCCAGGGAAATCAAAATTAAAGCCTTTTGACATTGTGCACACCATTGCAAGGCTTGGAATAAGGGTTGTGCCTGTGCATGGGCACTCACTGCCTCTTGTATTGATGGGGCAAGTACATTTCATTAGGTTCTTGAATTTTAGTTGCTTGTGAAGTACCTTACAGTTCTTTGGGATGCCTGAGACTGTAGCAAAGAACTGGCAGCTTAATCAGCTGTCATGTTACAGGCCTTTGCTAAGTCTATCATGAAAACGTGCCCATAAAAACACTGGATCATACTATGTAGGAGATTTCTTATAATCACCTTTATGCCTAATTTAAAATTGCATTCCCATTTTCATTGAAGTCAAAAGGTTTCACTGTATTTTATATGATAGGCCTGAAGTCTGTAAGTAGATTTTTCTTCTATGCATGTAAGAGGTGCATTAGGCCAATTTTGTACTGAAAATGTGTGTTTCCTCTGAATGTTGCTGAAAGATTAAACAAACATGATTTGAACAGTGAAGCAGAAAAACTGTGTGACTATTCTAGGGAAATTTCAACATAAATAGGCGATACACAATAGCAATATAAGTGAAGTTATTTATAGATGGATGTTGTGATATGTAGATAGGCTGTGATGAGACAGTAATAGAACAAATTCTCAGTTTGACATATTTGATAAAGTTGTTCATACTCTGTTTTCAATGGGAAACTTTCCATTCCCTCTTTGGAGCATTTCTTTACTGTATTTTCTTTTGTATTAGTATGTACTGATCTACATCTTCAGTTGCTTTTAGATACACAAAAATAGATAGTTTTATTAGATTAGAAAGCTTTTTTATTTTGTTTCTTTTTCTATTTTTCTGCATAGAGTGCCTTCTGTTTCCAAACCTGTGATTTTTGTTTTCAGTTTTTTGGTTTTGTTTTGGTTTGTTTTGTTTTGTTTTATTTCCTCCAGAGGATGGAGATTTCCAAACAGAAACTTATGGGGAGAGAAAGAAACATGTCACAGCATTGATATAGCCCTGCATTCCATTTTTTTTAACATTCACTCATAGGGTTGCTCCTCTGACAACCTTTAATTTTTCTGATTGCAGTACCTCTAAAAATGAACATTGGAAAAGGTGCCTGGCATACAAAGGTTGGCTTAAAAACATGATCATTCATGAACATTTGAGGGGTTTTTTAATATTTGTTTTGGACCTAAAACCTTTGAGGTTTATATTTTTTTACAACCATAATGAGCAGAAACATGACTTCATTTTCATAAATAAAAAATGAGACTTCCAGTTAATTATACAGATGCAATAGGCTTGTAGGTGAAATGAAGGTTTTGGGGAAAGGAAATTAAAAAAAAAGGTGTGTGTTATGATGACTGGATCGTTTCTGAGAGCTGCAAAGCAGGGGAAGGGGGAGAGACAAGGAGGGGTGATGGGGGAAGAAGAAATAAGAAAGGGATAATTCATAACAGGGCATTGAATACTAATGAATAGAAATATATAAGATGTGTGTTTTCATATTCTGAGTTGTTGATATGTTTCAGTGATGACAGAGTTATTGATGGCACCTCCAGATTTTTGGCACTATTGGCAGTGAGAGTGTTTTCCTAAATTTTATCCTATTTTGCTAGATATTATTCTTGTTATTCAAGTGAGCAAGTCCAGCCTTTTTAAAATGTCAGCTGGATAAAGGACTCACTTGGGGTTTTTTGTGAATCTCTGTGAGAAGCAGCTGTACTTAGCTACTCTGGGGTAGTTCGATACCATACAGGCAAGATGGCACATTAGTTCTAGTAGTGTTAGATGATCCTTGCTAAGAAAAGTTCCATATGACAAAAATGAAACCATGAACTTTTTTTAACAACATGACACAATTCTTCAAGTTGTAGAAATAGTTCTGTTCTGTGGCTTTGGGTTTTATTTTTTTCCCCTACTGTTTGTTTAGTCCTAGATTATTTTTATGCTAAGAAACCTCAGAAGGCTATGTAGAATCTGTTGCATTCATGGTGTCTGGGCTAAAAGCATTCATCTATAAATATCAGAGGATTATGGGTTACAGTAGGCAAGTTTCAGAGCTGCTTAAAGTTAAATAAACATTTTCCATTTGTTTACTAAAATAACATAACAAACCAGACCATATCAACTTCCTTGAACTTACAGTCAATTAAAACGAAACTTTATATACATATCTAACAGTTTGGGTTCTATCTCTAAGAGCATATACTTTGCACAGTGCTGGAATTGGGTTGTATTTAATTTCATGTAATTTTTAGAGCTAAACATAGAGATTTTAGAAAAGGTTGGTTTGAAAGTACTGGAGAATGACGTTGTCTGGTGGGCATAACACCAGCTGCACAGACAACATCTGTGGAAGATCCATGGCCAGACTAAAACTGAAAGTTTGCCATCAGTCCCTCTTGCTGAGGCTGACAATAAGGCAACTACATTAGCCGTGCTAATGGGTTTTATGTGTGCAGACAATTTTCTGTGGAAGTTCACTCATTTTCTAACATTTTCTAAAAAGCCAAAACCAATTAATACGTGGAGCATGCTTCTGGAATTTTGTTCCCAGTCTCCTTATCATTATTCCCACTGTCTGCATTTTTCTCAGACTTCTTTAAAAGGCTGACTGCAGAGTCCTCAATGGTAAACCCAGCATGATTTTCCACAGAAAGTTAGAGGAGTCCTCCTGCACAGAGAGGGAGTGGAGTGAGCTTCCATGACAGATTGAATCCAAAGCACATGAATCACCTCAAGATTTCTGCAGCAGCAGCAGTACCTGCTTTGGCTTTTCCCCACACTGACCTTTGCAGAGACTTCTTCTGCTCTGTGCAGGCACATGTCACCTGATGAACGTGTCCTAAAATTACACTCAGGTTTCCTTCACAATGTAGAATTTAAAAGCCTAGCTTTATTTACAGCAAGAGTTCACAAAGATTATACACTAATCCAGTAATGCTCATTCAGGCATATTCAGCTCACATATGCAAGAAGAAAATTGTAAGCACACTGGTATTGCTGTGGATGTGGAAAGGGAGAACGAGATTCATTGTTAATGAACATCTTTCTTAAAAGACATCTGGCATCAGAATGACAAATTGGACATAGAAAAGGAGGATGGTTGGTCCTCATTCTTCCTCAGTCTGCATGTGCCTCTAACATATCATCATTTTTCTCATTTATTGAAAAACCACAGCTACATTGGCTTTTAAAAATATTTCCTCAAAGACCATCTTTGCAAAAGTCAAGAGTAAACTCAATATTTCTATCTCTTGGATGTGGTGAGAATGTTATCATATGGAAACTAGAAACCAAAATGCTTATGGGGTGACCAATGGAAGGATGAAATGAAATTCTAAAATCCCCTAAGTCCATGGGAAATACAATTTTCTCTGCAGCTTTCAGGTTGTTTACAATGATATTTTCCCAGAATTTTTGCCAGTTTCTGTGATAAAAGCTAAAGAACAGCTTTTGCATTTCTCTTCCTCTCCAAAGCGCTTCATTCTAGAAATTCTCTTACCAGTTTCACCCATTGCCTCCCTTCCTATCAGAAAGAGAAATAGAAATTCTAAATTGCTTATACAGTCATAACTCTCCATAATTATGATCTATATCTCTTTCTCTTTTTAATTATTTCCCACCTGATCAATTTACTTGAATTAATTTCAACTCCTGAATATTATCCACTTAGGAAACTCAACCTGTTCTCTTGGTATTCATTTCAGCCTAATGCTCCAAACTTAGTGTTAGTCATTTTGCTGCGGAGATTAGTTGTCCTATTACATCTCCAGGGTATTTTTGGACTCTTCTTCTTAGACCACCACTTCAGCCTAGTTTAAGTGCAATGGAGTACTAGACTTCCTATTTATACTCTAGATGCATCAGATTAATTTTGTGGATACTTCCCAGATATCACAAGGTTAACATTTCCCAAATATTACCAAAGCTAGAATGCCTCTACAGAAAACAATAGAAGCAAAGTTAAAAGTAAGATTCTGGAACTTGTTTAAAACCACACACACAAACATACACTCATCTATTCCTTGCTGACATATGTGTGTATGCACTACAAAATGAGTAATTTCAGTGTTTTTCATTTATATGTCTTGTCTGATGTCACATGCCTCATAATTTTGCTGTGTTATACTTCACAATTTGTCTTATGTTTGTGAAGATGCCACATTGTAGGAGGTGTAAAAAAGTAACTAAGGCAAAAGGGCTCCAAAAAAAAAGGTGAATCAACCAACAAACAAAAATAAACCAGCCAACTGAACCAAAAATCTACTTTTTTCCATCTTTGTTTACTTTCCCACTGCCTCCTTTCAAACCACAGGCTGGGCTCCAGCTCTGAGAATGTTTCCAAAACTCTGAATTCTCAAAGCAAGAGCGCGATTTGAAACGGACTGGTACGTGGGGGTAATCACACAGCCCGTCTCCAAGGCAAATCAGCAGAACACAGTGGTGCCCAGTATGGCTTTGTTATCCTTGGCTCTAAATGTGCCAGGTTTACCTGTGAACAGCTATTGACTTTGCATCAGCATTACTGCCCTGCAAGCTGGTGCATACGAGATGCGTGAGCAGGAACGGATGTGTGGCTCAAAACCTTGAGAGACGGACACTCAGCTGGGACTGAAAGGCCACCCCACGCAGCCACACAATGCATCCAGCAGCATGATCCCTGCACAGGGGGCACATGGAATGTTCATCTCTGGCACACCTGGCCAGCTGCCCTGTGTGGTGGGATGAACAGAGTTCCAGCATGTGTTCCTTACTGTCTGCTTTCAAGATCGACCTTTCACATCATTGCAATTCATTGCTTGATGTTGAGACCATATCCTTGGGCACCTAATACATATTTGTCATCAGGCTTTCTAATAGAAAAAGATGAATCATCAGACCCTAAAACTGTTTCTTTAAAACATGCCCAAACTGGGTTCTTCTGTGTTGGTGGCTGGCTTGCATTTGCAAAAGCCTGTGACTCCCTCCCTCTCTTTAGGAGCAAAGCACACAGCACTGAGTAGCAATGGTTCAGGATCATTGAGAGCTTTCAGGATAGGTATATTTCTAACTTCCCTTTGTCAAAAAGCATCAATATGTGCAAAATAATGGGTATCTAATGAGGAGAATCTAGTAGGAGCAGAAAGCTTGTATAACCCCTTCATTTGGCATTCCTGCTGCAGTTACAGGCTGACTATCTCCAGTTGTGATACTGACAATTTAAGGAGGATAATGCAAATGATGCAAAAAAAATTAGAGAAGAGCTATGAGAATTCTTAAAGGATTACAAAATGTCCTGCATCAGTGAAGAACTAAAAGCTTGGTCTATTTAGCTTACAGTGGAAAAGTTTAAGAAGCAATGTAACCTCTTTCTGTGAGTAATAACATGAGGAGTAAAAGGCCATTTGGATTAGTAGACACAAATGTAACTGGAGAAAAGGGGCAGATGGACTGGTCTATATGGGAAATAAAGTTGTCTTTCTGCAGGTGATAATAACTAAGCACTGGAACAAATTGTCAAGGGCTGTAGTGAATTTTCCATGGCTGGTAGTTTTTGAAGAAGGAGCTGAAGAGAAGTGTTTTGGAGGGAAGACGAGCTGGAATCTCTGTGACAGCTTATAAAAATGTTGTAATCTACAGAATGCTATATTTACTCTAAAGAATCAACTAGACCTTTGTATGACTTTTTGTTTAGATGCCTTCTGTGAGTCAGGTCCTGGTAACTCACAGGTTTCCTGCCTTTAGATGATGTTGCAACATTCAAGAAAAGGAAGCATTGCTGTAGAGTTTTCTGAAGATTTTTCATGTTATTTGTTGTCAATAAAAACAACATACCTGGGGTATTGATCATAGGTCCCATTTTTATTTAAGTGTTTCCCAATGGCTGTATGTATGCACACAGCATTAGCATGTGTAAGTCCATCTCAGTAATTAAATAAAATCCTGAATTTTAAGACGTGCTTCTGGAAGCATCTATATTTCAGTATATACTTTACATATAAGACAAGATAATTAACAGTATCATGTCTGAACGCAGGCCAAAAAGACAATGTAGAAGGACAACAGGCCCCTGAAGTAGAAGAGCACCTCTGTTTTTGTGTTTCAGTTCACACTTTTCATAAAGAAGAAATTTAGTAATTTCTGCATGGTTATGTAGTATGGCTATCCTAGCATTGCTGAGGTTTTTGCTATGTGATGCCTTCCTAGAACTGCTTAATGACTGATAAAATTACTTTTTAGAGCTTTTAGTTCCATGATTATTGCATCAAGCCATTTATTGATAGAAGGTTCTCAAAGTGAGTTTATAGTCCAATTTAGCAACGCTGTATCTGAATATATCTGCAAATCAAAATATACTGGCAGTATTTTGGTTAGTGCTATTAACCCATTTTCTAAGGACATTGGACATCTGAAGAGTCAAGAAGCATTTCTTGTGGTCAGAAATGTCTACAAGAGAAAAAAGTATCTCAGCATAAGATGTGTAACTGAGGAGAAGAAAGGGTTTTCACTCAACCCCTTCTTTCTCCAAAAGTATGAAGATACAGAAGAGGGAATGCAGTCCTCTGCAAATGATTTAATGGGCTCACAAGCAAAAGCATTACCTCAGAATAGCTTTTGAATGCACTTGCCATTGCTGTCCTCATTTTGACACCAAGACACCAAACGTGAAGTCTGTTCCTTACTTAAAGCTATTTGAATTTTGTATGTGCGCTGCCATAGTAGTCTTCTTAATAAAAAGAAAACTCTTGATAAAAGGCATTAAAGCCCTAAAGAAAGCAGCAGCAGTGAGCACTGGCTTCATTCTGTCACAGGAAACAGCTGGTAGCTGGCTTTTACTGAGAGCTGCCAAGGTTGATTGCCATATCCGACAATGAGGATACAGCAGGCGGAGACCAACAGGGCATGGGGATTTCCAACAGGATGGGGCTGAAGTTCAGCTGCATAGCAGTGATTCAAACATACAAAGCAGCTCCAATGTGAGTGTTTCAGTTTAAGTTAAACGGCAGATTAGAGCCCTGCTTGAGCCCAGTTTGAAATTCCAAAGAGTTGAAAGGCATTTCAGTGTGGTGTTCATTTTCTTTTCACTAAAGATGTAGTTATTAATCTTCTCTATTACCTTACAAAATGTGTCTACTTCCACTCAAAAGGATATAGTGGAGGATCATGTTACCCCTTATGGCTAGCTGATACAAAAGAATCTACTGGTCACCTGCAGGTATCAGAAAGTTCTTAATTACTGGAAAGTGAGCTGTAATTAACTCTTTTATGCTAGCTAGCAACTATTTTGTTTGTGGAGAGGTTGTTTAAACAATTTAAACCTTTTCTCCTTAGTACACATTAAAATGTTGATGCTATTTTCAGCTAATATCTGTTTTTCTGTATTGAGTGTTCCCTCATATTTCACAAAACAAAAAAGTTGTACACACTTGGATGTGCTGATTTGATCCACCTAAGCTTCTGAAAATCTACTCAAGCTTCCTCTGGAGTTCAAGATTGATTATATTTTATCACAGCAAGTCACATCCAGCTCTTTCCCTAGCCAGACAGAAATTATTTTCCAAGGAAATAAAGTGAGTGAGACATGGTCCTTCTGGTCCAGCTGCCACAATATCTGGTAGAATAGGTTCTTGGCAACGAATCAAGTAGGAGAGTTCTTGTAACAGAATATTTTCAGTAATAAGGTAATTTTACATAAGGTAATTTTATACTACCTGAACTTTGTCTTGGGGACACAGAATGCAACAGAGCCCTAGCAGAACAGAACAAGTCAAATTCCTTAAAAAGAACAAATACCTCAGTACAAAATTACCTGTTGCTCTTTACTTGCTTCTTTGTTGACCAAATTTTCCACAGATGTTTCTGTCCATCTGTACATCTATTTCAGTATAAATGACCTTTGAAATAGGCTCAGCTCATGAGTATGGGCACATGAACCATCTCAGAAACACATCACAGCGCCGTGGCAGGAAACACTGTACACTTGCACTCCTTGGATTGCCTTGTAGGCTTCATAGAATTTTGTCCAAGGTTCAGGCACATGTGAAAAACACATGCAATTGTGTCATCATATCAGTCCACATAAGCTCTTCTTTCTACACAGAACAAATCCCACACACTATATAGTCATACTCAAATGCACAGATCCCAAAAACTATGCATAATAAGTTGTATGTACACTCCTGTGCAGGAATTTCATAAAATTGCAGCATGTACTGCCATCTGTTAAGATTTATCCATGGTTTCTACTGGCAGCCAACCTTTATTTTCAGAAATAATAACTTTCTGGGCACAAATCAGTTTCTAAGGTCAGGACTGAGTAAACTTGAAATCACAGAACATAAAATTCTTTGCTAAAGAAAAATGCACCTTAATCAGATGCTGAAAAAGAATTAAGAAAGGCTTTCAAAGGAACCAAAGTAGGTTACTTTGATTTAAAGAATAAATCATTCAATTTATAGGAGGAGATAAATGTCAAATTTTCATTTCTCTAGTAGTCCTTTCCCTGCATACAAATCAGTAGCAACTGAAATTACTAAAACTTCCATGTCCAAAATTCAACACTCTTTTCATCATTAAGCAGGACTTCTCAGACCTGGTCCAATTCTGAACCAGACAGCGATGATAAAAACAAGACTCTTGCGTAATATGAGGAATTTTAATTCTAGGAGGAAAAAAACCCCAACAACCCCCGCAAAAAGCCTAACAGGCATATTATCACATATTATGAAGAATATACACATAAAGAATTAAACGAGGAAGATCATTCCCCTTCATTTTAAAAATGAGGTATAAATACATTCTATATAACATACATACATTGTCCACAGTCTGGGAATCAAGACAGAGCAAGCAACCAACAACTCCCCAAACAAGCCTAGTCAACAGTGTATATATAATAAAAAACTTTGACTTCTCAAGAAGGACCTTGTTTTTATTATTATTTCAATAATAAGCTTTCTTCTGGTACTCATTTTCATGTCTCCTCTTTGAAGCTATCCTCTTTTTTTCTACTGTATTTAAAGCATTACCTTCTTTAGCAAAGGATTTTTGCTAAGAGCTAGGCGAAATATGTGTTTATTCCAAAAAGGAAAAATAGATACTATAGTGTTTTATTAGAACCATAGAAACCATAAAGTTATCTTAAAAGAGCGACTTTTGACTCATTAGAAGTCAAAAGTATAATAGGATGAAGAGAAATCCTAATTTAGATGTGGTAGGTTAATTGCAAATGCTACCAACAAATGTTTCAGAGGAAGGTTAATTGAATCATTGCTTAAGATCCTCAGAGAGGTTGTATCTGCAAGAAGAGATTTTGCTACAGAGATGGATCTAACAAGGGAGACAAATTCCTCTAATCTAGTTACTGTGGGGTAAGTA
>VYZP01001808.1:1353-26805 GCA_013400635.1 Hypocryptadius cinnamomeus | reverse complement strand
ATATTGCACACTTCCACCCTCTGACCAGAGTCAAAACTGAGTCTTCAAATATATTTCCCAGCTCTGCTTCAAGCAGAAGGCTGAGCCAAACCTCTGTCTTACAGCACAGGCAGGTGGGAAGGATCGCTTGCACCTTCCCTCTAAATACCAAAAAACCCACACAGGTCTTCCCAGGAACATAATCACGCAGGCCACTCACTTTCATAAAATTATGACCACCTACTTCAATTCTCTGGCTATAGAAATACAGATTTAAGGTACAATTAATAGTTTGGATTCTGCAGTTCATAAATCTTCACAAACAGTATTTTAGCTTTCCATCACAGAACTTCCTCAGTTCTGTGCACGCTCACTA
The DNA here is from genome assembly GCA_013400635.1 of Hypocryptadius cinnamomeus. NCBI lineage: Eukaryota > Metazoa > Chordata > Aves > Passeriformes > Zosteropidae > Hypocryptadius > Hypocryptadius cinnamomeus. The sequence continues at coordinate 26,450 of VYZP01001808.1, read as the reverse complement.
CACATTAAGTGCAACAGGAATTTGCTGCCAATAATAAGCAGACCATCAGAGATTCACAGAGTCCCTCAGGTGGGAAAGTCCCTCAGGAGGTCTCTGATTGCCCCTCCTGATGCACTCTAATCCCTGGCCAAAATTATTTTCAAGTTTAAGAATGCTGCAATGGCATAGAAAACAGTAACTATGGAGGAAGTTTCTCCTGCAAAAGGGTAGCAAGATAATACAGCACTTCAGATCACTGCAGTAACATCAAGAGATGCCTGCAGAAAGAGGAAGCCTTTGGTAGGTCATACAGGTTCCTCTACTGCCATGACAATCTTGATGCAACTGCTCCAGGCTAACCTGTAGTCACCTGAGAGTGAGCAGCTTCTTCATCTACTGAAAAAGCCTGATCAGTCAAGCTTTCTTCACAAATCAACTCAGGATGTGAAATATTAAAGGAGTTGCATCTTTCAGTCAAAATAAAATCTGATAGGAGCCTTCTCCTTAACCCCAAACCAACAAAAGCCACCCAAATTATTTCCTCTGCAGGAAGTCTTTTTGGGGATGAAAGAAGTCATACAGGATTTGGATCACTTCCTGGATTTGTGTGCATCTATCAAATGACAAACAGCAGCAAAGCCAACAGCACCCTATGTCTACTTCGAAGTACAATCCAAGAGAAAGAAAAGAGAGATTCAGAACTAAGAGATCTGGATTGCCTTCCCCACTGTTCACAAGGTTTACTTGATACCTAGGCCAGCGAAAGGTCCCCTTTCGTTTGCCTAGAAAGACCCATATTGCTAACTGGAACAAAGGAGGAGACAGAAGCTGCAATGCATATTGAAAGTAACAGAGAGACAGACACAGGGGGTAGAGATTTGATAATGCAGACAGAGGAGGAAAAAAGAAAGAATGAAAAAAGAACTTCTTAAGATTCTTTCTAAGAAAAATGAATCTTCATGGTGCTAGTGCTTTTATTAGAACACCTTGTGCTTTTTTCTTGCTCTCTCTTCTCGACACAGTAAGTTATATTCAAGCTGCCTGAGACACTTTGTCAGGGCACCTCATTGTTCTTCTCCCATACAGCTCCCTCAGGACTCCAGCACGCAGCACAGTGCTCCAGGGGCAAGTGTGACCACACCTCCAAGGGCTGAGGATGCTCACACTCGGAGTGGTAATCAGAAACAATCATCTGCAACAGGACACAGTGCATGTGCCTTTACAAAATCGAGAATGGACACAAAGCAAGTCTGATGTAAAATGAGGTGGAACAAAGAAATCATCAAACTCTTTCATGAGAAAGTTGCTCTTACTCAAGATAGTATATCAAAAGCAGAAGAAGCACCTCTCTTTTTGGAGCTTCAGATGCTTTGAAGTGTGCCAAAATTCAGCATGCCATTGAAGAGCTCACAGCAATTTAGATTTTGGTGGTTTTTTGTTTGTTTGGTTGTGGTTTTTTTAGCAAGGTTTCTCCAAGTAATTGCCACTTTTTTGAACCTATAGTGTTACAGCAGCAGCTTGAATTGAAACCCTGCAGTGGCATTGTTCATAGATAGTGCAGAAAATCACATCTGTCCTAAGGTACTTGCAGTCAGAGATGAAACAGACAAAATGCAAAAGACAAATATAATTGTAATCCACATTCTACAGGAGGTAGAGGAAAACATATGGCAGGCTTGATCCATGTTTCACCAGTGGAGACCTGAGCCCAGGTCCCTGCAAACTTGATGCTAAGCGTCACCAAGGGAAAATTATTTCCCTTGGAGAAGGCATGGAAGTGGTGTGCCTGCAATGCTGATTGCAGCTGATCTTATCAGTAGATAATCACAGTCGGTCTAGAAGAAAAGCCACAACCCACATGCCCTGAAAAATAATACCTACATTATTTTTAAAAACAAAGTAATTCTGTGGAAAAAGCACAACTTCAGTCACAAGGTAAGACTTGTTCCTCAGTTTCAGGATTGTTGAACCAGGTCAATAAAATGGTGCTTGGCCCATCTTTATTTTAGTTTATTCCTTTGAAAACAGAGCTTGCATGAGGCACACTGCACATCTAACTCTTTCAATCTTGGGATAGAAAGTAGCACAAGGGTAAAAAATATTACTTACGCTTTCCTGACAAAGTGGGAATAGGCACTTAACTAAGAATTCCAATGATCCTAACACTCTGGACAAAGCAATTCAACTTTGATAAGCTCAAAGGTACAAGGTACAGCTCCCCACTGAAATGATGGCCCACCCTGGTCTAGCAAACTGCATGACCAAAATCCTCAATATTGCACAAGCCTGAGGTTTTCATCTAGTATAATGTTTCCAGTCCAGGGTGAAGTTACTAAATTGATGAGTTCTTTCAAAAATTGGAATCTCAATTGTGAACATCAGGCTCAAATACCATCTTTTCATGCACTTACAAGGACAAATGGAAGTATTGCCAAATGTCATGCTACGCAGGAATAAAAAGTGTACACTTCTGTACTTCAGAGGCATTTGAATTCTGGTGATTCTGAAGTCTAAGAGGTACTACAGTCTCTTGAAGAAAATCAGGACAATCATCATATGTCATTTGCTTGATTGCTATCCCAACTAGGTGTGATCTTGAGTTTACACATCAAAGGAAGATTGAGATTTGCTCTCTCTGGAAGGATGGAGACTTTCCACAATTCAATATGGTACTGAATTATTTACCACTGTTAGTCAAGCAAATAATTAACTTTTCTCACTGGATGAAATATTGGACTCCAGCAATGCACACACAGTTTAAACAGATACAGACAGACCAAAAACTGCCCACCTACATTAGCACTCAAAATATTTTGGCAATTGAAAAAAAGAAAAGACAACCCACTAACAGCACCACACCAGAAAGACCGTCCCCAAAACAAGGACTGCAAGCTGACAACATCAAAAGTTAAAATTGCATTTCAAAGAAGTTCTTCTGTTTTGGAGAAGAAAGACACGCAAGCAGCAATGTTCCTAATTAAAGCCCTCTGCAAAGTCCACATCCCTCAGGTCCTCCATGGAGAAGGGAAGCCTTTTGCTGGGAAATGAGTCAGCAAATCCGTAAATGAACCCTTCTGCAGTGATCTCCAATGACCTTGCACACTGCTGACCTCAAAGCAAATATTTGGGAAAGAGCCTGATGACAGTGGCAGACGGGTAGGGAGAGTCACCACCCAAGCAGATACAGGCAAAATAGACACCAATATCAGCTCAGCCCAGGTTAAGCAGAAGAGTCAATGGACTCCCACTGAGAACCCCATCCAGAAATCCCCATGCAAAAGGAAGCAAATCTGTTACTGCAGGATGAACACTGGGAGATGCTGCCATGTAGATCAGAGACTGGCTCTAAGGCTGGGCGTGGATGGGGACCACAGCAGGGTCAGCCAGACAGCAAGCCATGCAGAGATATCTGCCCTGCTCTCTCACAGAGGGCAGCGACTCAGCAGCACCGCAGGACGTCTTGTGCTACCCCAGTGATGTGCCTCACGTGCTCTCTAAATAGTCGTGACCTGGGGAAATAGAAAGGTGCCCATGGTTTGTCCACTGAAACGTTCAGCTCTTGGGAGTATGACATTGGTCCTGTTCTGGCATACTTGAACATGAAAAATCTTTTGTTACGAAGTTCATGGAAGTTCTCTGTTCATTAGCAAATAACTGGAGCAGATTACTAGTGCAGGCACAAATCAGTGTAGCTGTACAGATCTGTACCTGCTGGAGATTTGTTCTCTTGGTTTATTGAGATGTTTTTCATGAGAAGTGAAGGTAAAGGCATCAGCACAAAGCTTTCCAGGCAGAGGTGGTGTTCCAGCACATCCAGAGCTAGGATGAGGTATCGCATCAAATTCTGGGTGTTTGCTGGAAATATTTTAGAAGCCATCTTGCCATTCACCTGTGAATACTCCTTCTGTACCTAAAGGCACAGTTAAGCCTATACCCATTTCATATGAACATGACTAAAGTAAAGTTTCACAAGATTTACCAAGCTTTCCTTAAAGAACCAGACTGGAAAATCTTAAAGAAGTCATAAAAGGCTTCCTTCTGGAAAGAAGCCACAGGATAAATCTTTAAGCAAAATTGACTTTCTATTTGAATTTAGATCGTTTGGCCCAATGTGGCAGAATTTTAACAGCTGCCGTAACTTTGGAAAACTCCTACATTAAATGATTCCCAAAAAATATTTCAGTCGATCACATGGAGAAAAGAATATTTTTTATAAAAAGCAGGAAAATCATCATGCTGTGCCTAATTTCTCTTTACTTCCCCATAAGCTACAACAAGTCAAAGCATAAAAAGAAATTAACTGTGGATATTTTTAGTAGTTGTTTTCCAACCAGTTATTTCTGTATTCTGTTTGCATGAGAAATTGAAGGTAAGAGGTTTATGTGCAGATGCCACACTCCTCTGAGATCATCTGTTAACTGCCATGAGACAGAAAGCAGTTTCAGAAGACAGAAAAAACCAGTCTTTTGAGAACATTTGCCTCTAGCAGAACTATTTTTTTCCTATCTCAGTTAAAACTACTACCCCTAGGCAAAACCAGGCAGAAGCATTGAAACATTTGCAACAAAACATGCACTTGCAAACATGCAACCACATACAATTAAGCTTTATTATAAATGTGAAAAGATGTGCCAAACTGGGAAGAATGGTCCTTGCTAGCTTGAGCTGTGTAAGCAGAAAATTTTGCAGAATGGCTCATTTTGCTCCAGATAGCAGTTCTGTTCCTAGACCTGATTGATACAAGCTCACACACCTCTCTGATACCCAGCTGCAGACGGTAATCCCATCCAGCAGCACAAACAGATCCAGGAGACAAAGCAGCTCCATAGCCCATGTCAGATGCCTGAAGTTGGATAGTATAAACACTACTCCTTCTGCAAATAGTCAGGACAGAATCTGAGAAACATTGACTAGGCATCCTGGGTTTCGTTTTTAGCATGTTGCAGGGCATAGCTGAATAAGGAGTTGAAATTGAATTGAATTCATCAGCGTGTCTTCCAGTGAAGGAGACGTTTCTGCCCTGAAAAGGGCCAAGGATACAGTCGTGTCTTAGCACTGGTTTTGTCATCACTGCCTTGTTTGAAAAGGAAAACCATGAATAGCAGAAACTGGTTAATTTGTGTGACAAGAAGAAAATGAAGTCTTTCAGTCAATAGGTAGGATCTAAATTGATAGAGTCTCTAACAGCGCTGTTGAAATGCAGGCATTTTGCTGCAGACAGTGGGAAAGAATAGGCCTGGTAGAACAAATCCTGGCTCTTATGCCCAGCAACTATTAGTATCCACTCAGAAAGAGCAGCCAAGCCCTGGGCATGCTACGGTTTTCCACCAGAAATCACATAAACCAGCATCTCCTCATGATGAAAGTCTCAGGTTAAATATAGTCAGGATTTTAACTCATAACTCCAAAAAGTCAAGACTTCAAGAGTCTCTTACGCTGGTTTGTTAAGCTATACCTGAAAAAAAATCTATTTACTGTTCAGAAAGACAGAGATATACTGGCAAAATTAATCTCAAAAGAATCTGTGAATAGAGCCTGAGCTTTAACATACTGAAAGGTAGTATGTCTAACAAATAGAAGGAAGGCTTAAATCTGCAAATTGAGAAAAGGGGATCCTGGAAAACAGGTTTTGGGGGAGTGTAAGACCCTTCTAAGGCAGTTGGAATGGCAACACAGGACGGAACCTCCTCCATTTTGGCGATTTCAGTTCCTAAGGAAAGGTGAAAGGACAGTGAGATATAAAAATTTAAAGGCAGCATCTTTTTTGCAGATGGGAAATAGTGACCAAACACGGTAGAGCCTCCTGATACTCCTATCTGCGCAGAGAGAGCACCGGAGGGGCTTTGATAGCCTCTAAGTCACTGCACCCATCCCTAATGTGCACAGTGTGTATTAATATATTTCATACATTTTCTTTGGCAAGTTTAATGGAAACAGAGGCTTTCAATGAAAAGGCTAAAAGAGCCAAAACTCACAAATACCCAGCTATACTGTCTACACGCGCTTTTATTTCCCCCGCCTTCCTATTCCCCCTTCAATAAAAGAGCGTTTAAGTGATATTTTTTCCACTTGGCTCATGTGGAAGGTGAGCTGATCTGTACTGTGAAGTTCTATATTGGTTCCTCTTTTATTTTTCAAAAGGCAAGGAATAGAAAACAGCCTCTTTAAATGAAATATGCCCTTGTCAAAACAATTTAACAAATGGAAAAGGCATGCCCATTATGCTAGTTTTCCAGAAGTTCATCAACCTCACTGTTAAATCTTAGCATGTAAGAAAAATTACTCTATTTGTTCTTTATGGTTTGTTCCCAAGATCAAAGTGCTGTGGGCTGGAGGGTGTTTGACATCCAAGAAACACTCGTTGCTGCAATATTGTCTGTAGTGCCTTTTGTTAGTTTTGTTTCTTTATAAGGCTTTAAAGAACAGCAGTCAACACTTGCAGCACACTGGCATCCCATCAAATGCCAAACTCGTCCTTTCAGAGCACATGGGAGGATAATGTTTTTATGACTGTGGTTTTCTCCTTTCACTAGGTCCTCTGATACAAGCAACTGGAAATTGTCTTGCATCCCAGTCTCACTTGCAAAAGATTTGTTCAACGGGGAAGTTAACACTATTAATCCTCTATTTTAAAGAGCTTTAGAGCCTTATATAGATAATTCCAGCAGTTCATGTTGGACCAATCTATAAATCATTAGAGGCTTCATTTTGGTTTGGTTTTTGGTTTTGCTTTGATTTGGTTTTGTTTTTAAATGGAACTTGTTGTCCAATGCAACTTTTTGAGTGGTTTTATTTAGCTCCTATCAGATGGTGGATGATATTCCACGGGCTGAAAATGTATGTCAGTGCCATAAAACTGCTTTATTTAACCAAACCAGTATAACTGACTGAATTAGCTGACACACACTGTTTCAGTAGAAAGATTTCAACACCTATGTCTCAGTTTCAGAAAAGCAGAGTTTCAGTCAAATTCAGTTAGCTTCAGTTAGCTGAGCTAATGTGATTCAAAAAAGCAACTGCTTCAAACCCCACATCACTGTAAGGATGGAAACTTTGTTTACTTCCAGAGGGTAACCACAGTTACAAACACATCCTTCTCACTGCAAATGGTGAGGTCATTTGAAACAATGAAGCAAGTGTAAATGCCTTTTCTACAGATAAAGAAATATATTTATTATTAAAAAATATGTAACTTTATATGTCCTGAGGGCCGTAGGTCTAGAAAGATCAGCTCACCCAGGTAGTCTAATCCCTGGCTCTCAGGAGCAGCCTTCTTACAGATAATCCCCTTTATAAACTTACTGACCTTTGTGTTCTACTGTGTTTCGTGGTTGGACCGTTCCCGTGGAATAGTCAGAGTTCTGAGCCCAGCCACTTTAACAGTTAGGAACTTCTTTCTCAACCCCAACCAAAATGTATTCTCAGCCAGTTTACCCCTCTGTTGCTTTGCCAGCACTGCCCTTCAGATTAAGAGTTATTTTCTGCCACGATGTATTTAAAGACAAAAAATTTGCATGCTCTCTCAGGTTTTGCCTTGCCAATTTAAACAACCAACCTCTCTTAGCTCCTGTTTGTAAAACAAATTCTCCATTTCCCTGATCATCCCTATGGCCTTGTCTATGCAAACTTCAGTTTCAGATCATCTTTCTTGAACAGTTAGTCAAAACCATATGTGCTATCTTAAATGAGGTCCCATTAATGATTCCTCTATGCAGCTTGTAATACTTCCTTATCTGGAGTTATCCTTCCTGAGACATCCCAGGATTGTATTTACCTCTTTCATACCTCCACAGCTTACAGTCAGCTTGTGACAGAGTGATTACTGTATGTTTCTGGGCTGTTTCCAGCTGCTGACCTCCCAGCTTAGAGCAGTGGGTTTCAGAGGAGCCCCCGAATGCATTATGTCACCTGCTGCATTCAGAAATTTTACCCCACTTGTAGTCCTCAACATTATCCAGCGCTTTCTGTGCACTATCCCAAACTCTGTTTGTTCTTCTGTCCCAAACTCCCTTTGTACTGTTGGTGCACCTGAGCTTTGTGTCCCTGATTAAAGAATTGCGCAGAAGCAGTTCTCCAGGGTGAACTTTCTAGAAGATAATTGCCAAATAACTTTTTTTCTGCTCACCAGATACTACGTACCCTAGGTACTTTTCAAAACAGTAAGAAAGCCAGATGAGTAAATTGAAGTTGGGGGAAGATGGAAAGCTACAACCAGCATAACCACAACACTGCTTTAATGGGACACTGAGCAATTTTCCCCTAAGACAGCAGAGTACAGATGGAAGTAACAGGGTAGGCTTCAGCAGGACAAAGGACAGAGCTGCTTATGTGCTCTGGAAGGTTACTCTGTAAAAGGCAGTGTGAAAGATGGCATGGCCAAGTTTGTGCAAGAAGATAATAAAAAAACCCAACAAATTAATTGATTACTTTATAGAACAAAGCAAGATCAAAAAAAGCAACATAAAGAGGCAAAGGCAAATAGGCAGAACCAAAGGAACATTGATTTTGATACATGAGAGAGTTTCAATTAAACACTGATAAAATACAGGAAACTAAAGGAAAGGTATTACATAATCTAAACAATGAACAGAAACGATGATTATTTCTAGCAAAACCACATTTGTAATGAAATGTGTTGAAATGAGAAGACAACTGAATCCAAGAAGGTACAATGAGGAGGGATCCCCTCACTAAGGGAGATTCATGTTGTTAAAACAAATTTTAAAATATTAAAGAGAATGTTTATATTTAATGGCCAAGAGAGAAAGAAATTAAATCTTTCAAAAAAGAAATTGAAGATTCACAAGACGAAAAACTCTTCACTTGACTTGAGAAACTTTTGCGAACAGAAATTTTCAGGGGGAGAGGAAACCAATGACAGGTTAAAGCAAATAATGATATGATTTCTTTTCACCTTCACCAAAAGCCTTTTCTTTTTTTCTTCACAGCTAACCTACCTTCTCCTGACTTCCTCCTATTGTAACAAAGGAATCCTAAATTCAGCAGAAACTATTCCCACCTTATACAATGCCTTAAAAAACTGGTGTCAAACACTACAGTCTGCTGAAATTACTGATGTTAAATCAACCACCAATCAATTATATTTGAAGCCTGCCATCAGCTCACCTGCCAAAAAAGCTGTGGTTTGCTAAGTATGCTTGTCACTTTGCTTCAAACAGAATTCCCAAAACATGTGTGTTTCAAAACTGCTTACTAGAACACCAACACAGGGACTTCTGCATGAAAATCAACAGTGCCAGAAGCCCACAATGTGTTCTCAAGTAAAGAGCAGAGAAACAACACAGCAGTCCCTTTGGGACTACAGGATCCAAACCTTCTAGCTGAATAGCTGAGAGCTCAGAGATGCATCCAGGCTTTTACACATGGAGCTGGATGGTGGTCATGTGGGCTGCAAGGACATGGTTCTCTTGTCTCCACGAAGGATAACCCAAAGAAATGTTAATAGCAGTAAACAGAAACAGAACACAAACAACACTACTTCTTTTTCCCTCTAGGGAAACTTGCCTAGTGATTGTGACTTTAACACTTAATGCATATAAATTGCATTCTGTGTGGTATTCTTCAGTCAAATAAAGAAAGTAACAATAACCTTCTTTTCTTTTACTAAATGTTGAACTCTCTTGTTTGGGACAACCCCAAGTGGACAAATAGATTAAATTAATATATATTCCAGATAATTGTGTGCAATATGCATCTGTTTGAAGATGCTAATATGTATTTTAATTATACATAGAATTTTCCCAGGGTTTATTGAAATGTTCTGTGAAACATAATATAATGTAAAAATGTAAACATAATTTAATCTCTTTTACAGGTGCACATATTTTTATACATACGTATGCACTTTTTAGGAGAAATTTATACTACAATTAGACTGCTCTTTTTGTATTTTTCTGCATTTTTACAGTGCCATTATGAATAAACAATGAGATGCTGAAAGTGAATGAAATAGTTCATACTCTACAGCTCCCCAGGGTGTTAAGGACAGCAGAGTCAGGAAATGAGCTAAGAAAAGTCCACTCTAACATTTAAATACTAGTAATACCAGCACATAGCATTAAAAACTTCAAGTAGAAAAAAAAACCCTATGGGAAAATAATTAATAACTCATCTAGATAAAACAAATAGAAGAACGTGAACAGGTTTAGAATTTCTCTTTTACAAAACATCACAAATGTAAGGTGAAACTCACTGCCCACTGGCTTACTAAGTGCTGAGCCAAACAGGGGGAAAACCCTGAATAATTTTTCAGAAGGCAATAGTTTATCTAGAATATACAGTAAGCTAGGCAAACTCCTAATTTCCCTTTGCAAGGCAGAATGTTGCTCAATTAGCAGTTTGCTACCTGAAGTCTCCTTCTACCCATTTTGTAGGCAAACAGCATTAATCTCTTTATTGTACTGACTGAAGCTTCTCACAACTTGCCTGAAGTTCCAAAAGTCATCCCATTTTTGCCCAGACAGCACAGCATGGACTTGATCATTTTCTTCTGTCCAGCTACAGCCAAAGAACCCATTGCTTCCATTTATTTCATCCCTGCTGCATCTTAAATTGCTGCAGCCCAACAAAGCCTACTGTACTCAGTGCAGAGCTTTTCCTGAATTTCCTCAGTTAGTGTCAAAGCACAGGACACACCTAACACACATCTACTGCAGCAGCCCTGAGAAAGCAGCTCAAACATGCAGCCCACTGTAATTCTTCCAAACACCACCCTGCACAACACATCTCAGGCGCCCACATTTCCATATTGATCCCCCCACCTGTGGCAATCGTGTTCTCTAACCCATTCCACATCACCACAAATGGAGGAACAAACCATGGTTATAAAAGAAGACATAAAAAGGCAATTTAAAGAGAAATTCCTCCAAAATACCATGTAAAAATACATAAGAGTAATAAAAGGTCAAACAACAGGTAAGGGCCAAATTAAAAAAAAATCGGCATTTTTACATCATGCTCCCAAAAAGACATTCAAATTGCATTTCCTTTCATGTCTCTTTTCTTCTGCACAGCTCAATGTGTTTGAAACAACCTAAAGAAATTAAATTGGGGGAGGAAAGATAATCAAAATTAATTTGTGACCTCAAATAAATTTATTTTATGCCTAGAATTTACCATTGCATTCATCTAGTGTGAGTTCTGCACACAACACAGACCACCAGATTCCACAAAGTAGCTCCAGAATTCAATCAATATCTTTAGGGGACTCTGTTGAAAAGCCTTTCAGCCTGGAAGGTCTAAGCAGCACATCAAACAAAGCCATTAGATTTCTCTGATTGCAATTACAACCAACACCAGAGAATTTTATCTGCAAACAGCCACTTTTAAACAAAAAAGAAATGCAAAGCTAGTGATCTGAATCCTGCTCACTGACATATGACTTGCAGTTTCATTCAGAACTTAAAGACTGATAAACAGTCACAAGTTACAAATTTCAGATCTTTTGGTGAATGCGTACCTTTATTCTTTTTTCTTCTCCTCTCCTGCCTTTTCATGAATCCTTATTCAAAAGTGACACATTTGTTCAGTTCAGGGAGATTCTTCTCTCTGGAGGGGAAATAATTTTTATCAGTAAGACTCCCTGGTGATCAGGTAGACTTGGAACTGCTGTTAATCAGCCTTTTTGACATGGTACCTTGAATAGCACTTCCCATGATGCTTTGTGTGCCTACCTTAATTCTTTCCTTTTGAACTCACCATGACTTATAGGTGTCTTTTTTTCCTTTTGTGTGTCTGAAGTTATCCCTCTATTAACTTTAATTGGAAAGGTACCTTTTGTTCCCCTAGAGTAGTCATATACTAACCACTGAACTCCCTAGGCTCAAATTTCAGGGGTAGCAAGAGTTCAGTTTTCTGACAACTTGTAAAAAAAAAAAAAATCCAGAGGAAAAAATTTGATGCCTTTATTTTTGCTAATAACATAAATTATATTTACACTAAAGATGAACTGTTGCATCCATTTATACCAGCAAATACAGAGCATTCTGCTGGAAGTCACAGTAGTTCAAAAGAAAGGAATTAAGGGCAGACACACAGAACATCACAGAACACTGACCCTTTCCATCTGCACAGGAAAGGCATCCTTCTCTACTGAAAGGCATGCTGCTAAAAATAAATAAATAAATAGCCTTTTTTTGAGGCACTGGGAGAAATGTAGGTTCTTTCATAAAGGCAGAGGCAACAAAGCTTTGTTTCCTGTAAACTTGTGCCTCTCCCTCACAATACCGCTGGTGGCAAGGGAGAGGGGACACATCCAGGGCAGCCTGCACCTCGCTGTGCTCCAATTAGCTCCACAGGACACCTGCATGGGATGGCCAGGCCATTACCAAGCACAAAATGTTACAGGTGAGTTCCCATCTTTCCCTCAGTGTTTCCTCTCATTTGGGGCCTGTCCACCAACCAAGTTTTTTACAATTAATTTGTCAGAGCCCCTGGGACCTGCTGTTCTTCTTGGTCTAGACGAAGCTGTGCAGAAGCCCTAGAAGTTTCTGTGAAGTGGCAGGAATACTTTGGATATAATGCATTTCTCTAAGAAGGTAAAATATCCTCTTGCACTTTATTGCCCATTCAAGAAATTTGTTCTCACCTACTTCATAGCCTGGTCATGGTCACATAAAATACTAAATAAAAAAGATGTTCTACATTGGGCTCTGAATCAGAAGCTATGTTTGAACCTTCCCAGAAAGCTGAGTTTCATCACCTTTGTGCTGTTCAGCTGTTTGTATCCACAGAATGTGACCCAATCCTCTTGATTTTCTTTGTTCCAGAAGAAGAATTTGCTCTAAGGAGGGCCAGGGCAGCAATACATCCAATTCTGCTGTCCCACAGCTTCTGAAGACCCTGAGTTAAAGCAGCAACTACCACCCTCTCTGTACTGGCAGAAGAAAAAACCCACCAGTTGTATGTCAAGAATTAACACCTCAACCCTGACATGAAAGTGATGCCCTAGGAGGAAGGACTGCTGCAGTATCCCCTTCTTGGAGACCAGCCAGCCCCATGCAGCAGCTACAGCAATGCATTCTGAAATGGGAAAAAAATGAGATGAAAAAGTTTGTGGGTCAAGGACATCACTTAAGGACAAAAAGAGACTCAGCTTGGGAACAATTAATGTAATTTATTGCCAATTAAAATAGAATTGGGTGCTGAGACAAAAATTAAATGACCACTTTGCTACCATCCACTCCTTTTCCCAGGCTCATCTTCTCTCCCGACTCCTCTACTCCCCTACCCCTGAGGGGTCCTGCAGTCAGCCCAGGGCTGTGCCCATCTGTGCTCAACACAGGGCAGCCCAGCCTTACCCCACTGACAGCCCTGTGGCCACCACCAGAACCTGCCACCAGCCCAGGGCCACTCTGAAGAGCAACATGACAGCCAGCACCTTTTTGGGGCCAGCAGCAGCATCATCGGGCCACCAGCCACTGACCCTGGAGAGCTGTGGGGTGCCCGGCAGCCACCAGCCAAGGCTGCTCCCGGCCCACCTCAGCCTGCCAGCACCCAGTCTGCTCATGGCACATGTGGTTTGTGTCCTGACAGAAAGCATGACAGGGACAGAAATTGCAGTTCTTAGAATCAGTGGGAAATTTTCTCTTTTCCTACCCAAAAAGGTAGTAGAAATAGAGCTTTCCTTACCATGTAAATAAATTATATTTTGGAGGGGAAAAATTCCAGGCAGCAGCTTTTCCTAGTGTGATTCAACTTGTTGGGGAAATTTCTGGGAAAGCAACCTTGTGAGAATGTTGGCCTTTAGGTCTGAAGTAACAGGCAGTAATAAAAAGTGAATTAAAATGACCATTGAGCTAAAAGAAGATGCTCCCAGCCACAGCACCACTACCCTTCTTTGCTGGGACTGCAAGGCTGCCTGGTACCAGCTCCAACATCAGTTCATCCATCTGACTCCCAAATCACCTCCCTTCCCAGCTGAGGCAGCCCACCAAGGAGATGTGCACAGGGACTGCTTAAAAGCAAAGCAGCCCTGGAAGTCTTCCCTCCAGTGCCAAGAGCAGCCACTCAAGCACAAGCAAGGCCATGAACAGGGTGGAAATAGTCTTTCCTACACGCTCTCTGGGCTCAAGGGGAAATCAAGCTCTGCCATTACGGGAGAAGGGGAAGTAAGCCTCTAGCAGAGGTCATTGACAGGACCTGTGCTGTCATGCCCTGGTGGCAGGGGTGTCATACACAGCTCTGATCTGCACCAGCCAGATCCTCAGGTGCCAGTGGTGCTCAGCCCAGTACCCTTGTGCTAACTGCTGCATCTGCTGGAAGCGTTCAACAAATGTACGGATGTGGAACTTGGGGAAGGGTTGGTGGCTTGGTGAAGCACATCATGGTACTGGACTAATGGTTGGATTCCATGACCTTAGAGGTCTTTTCCAAACTTAACAAGCCTGTGATTCTCCCTCCCTTCCCATCCCACCTTCATTATCAACTTGAAAGCCAGTCACCAAAGAAAAGACAACTAGCTCCCCTTGGGTGATCCTCTAAAGAAGGCACAGAATGTCTCACAGGTACAAAAATCCTTGCAGGCTGCTCTGCAGCACTGGCAGCCCCCACCCCCCTCCAGCTCCACAACTTGTCTTTGAAACAGCCTGATGACTGATTATGGGAATCTTCCCCATGCGGTACCCCCACACCATGACATCTCAATCATACTTCCATTTCTTTTTTAAAGTAAAAAATGGTTTTTCTGGCCCAGTATGTTTATCAGTTAGTCTGAGCCAGTTATCTGCTCAGGTTTACGGTATGCAGCCTAGAACCATTAGATTTTTATCACGTCTTATGAAAATCATACACAGTTTACTCTTGTAGCTGTATATTACAAGGGAATCATGCACAGAGAGACTGGTTCTCCTTAGATTACTATCTCTGAATTGATGCTGTATGAGGCACAACTGCTTAAAAGGTTATAACTGATGTAATTTTTGCTATTACAGGTAATTTATGGCTCCTGTGTGTCTGACTTGTCAAACCTTCTTACAGAGATCAAACAGAATCTGTTTGTCATATGCATTTATCTAACACTTGTTCCTCTGCAAGCTTCAAAACGTAGTAGTTATTCTTTTCTTGGGTGTCAATTTTCTCCTATACATCTTGCCTCTTAGTCCTTGTAAATGTCCTCCTAATGCAAAATGCAGGGGTGCTTCAGCAGCAAATATGAGCAATGAGCTTCTTCTCTAGAGGAATTTTTAAAAGATAATTTTTTTCCTAAGCAGGTCTCCAGTCCTTCAGAGAGGTCTAAAGTCATGCACACAGATGTTTTGAAGCTCCAGCTGTGCTTCAAGCCTTCCTGCATTATTTTCCCCTCAACTTTACATGACTCTGAGCTGATCTCTGCTGTTGTGAAAGAAATCCTTCAGGAAAACTCCTGGAGAACAAAATACCCTTTCATTGAATAAGGCAGGGGGGTACACACATCAGGTGTACATCCTCAGCTCCTGCCTCTACATCTGCCTCCACTTCACCTCAGGGCCAAACCCTCATATCCTGCCGTGTCTCCATTCTGTTTCCATTGCTGGAAGCCTTATTCTGCCTTACACACTCGAGGCTATACCCCAATCACTCACAGGATGACAAAAGCTGTGACAGTTTCTTGTTTACTCTGCACAGAAACTGAGCAGGTGTAAGGGTATTCAGGGAAGCACAGGAGAGCTCAGTGACAACACCCCCAGGGCTGCACAGGGGAGCACAGGGGAACACAGGGGTACCCTGCTTTCTGCTGTGCAGACCTCTTGGGGTTACTACAGCTCCAAGAGCATGCACAACAGAGGCAAAAGGCTTACCAGATAACAGGGGGAGGGACACTTTTCATGAGGTCTGGGGATTTTGAGGAGTGCCAATCTTTACGAACCTCTCCAGTAGAGCCGAGATGGGAAAGGCTGTTGAAAGGACTCACTTAGTCCTGTTTGCCCAAGCAAGGAACACCTGGAGATGAGAGGATGTGCTTGCGCATCAGGCACAGGACTCTCGAGGCTAACAGAGAGGAGAGGGCACCGGAGAGTTCAATGCCACATGTCCCCACAGGCCAGGCACACAGTGGGGAAAGGAGCCCCAGAGGGGCTGAGCGAGAGAAAGGTCCCTCCCGACTCCTGCTTTGCCCGCAGCTCCACAGAGCTCCCCGGGACGCGCTGCCCGCTGTGCCCGGGAGCTGCCGCCCCACACAGGCTGCCCTCGCATCCCCGTGTGGAAAGGTAAGGAGGCCAGCAGCACTCAGACACTGTGAAACACTCAGACTGGAGTTTCACATTTACCGACCTTTCCCCCGTTCTGCTGTCAGAAGGGCTGCATTTCTCAATGGCTATGAGGTGTGAAGTGTCTGGAAACACAGCGCGCTCGCTGTGGAGGAAAGAACTTTACAGAGGAGCTTTGCCAGCTTAACTCTACATTTGGTTTTTCCTTCCAGTCAGGTATGAAATGGCAAGACACGCTTAAGCAGGCAGTATGGTAGGAATCCTAGAGAGAAATAAAATAAATCAATAACTTTTAATAGTAAATAAATCGATATAATTTATTTATTCAATAATACTTAATAAATTCTTGTTTAAGTAATAATAATAAATGGAATTAGAAGAACTACACTTTGCTGAAGGTGAAGTCCTTTGAGTAAATTGACTGAAATTGGTATGTTCACTGACACATCATTTTTAACAGGGTTTACAGAAGATTCGTGCAGCAAATGGGAAATAGTCTGAAAAAGCACAAACAATTCTTCAAACATATATACAGAACAGGATTTCAGAACAGGATATTTGTGCAAATACACACAAAATCTAGAGTTCTTAAGATCTAAAGATTTGGCCCAAAATACAATGTGTTTGAGAAGTGCCAGTCTTTGATTCAGAAACATTTAAGACTTTGCAAAAACTGTTCCTAATATCAGGGATGACATTGGTCTTGCTAATTGCTTGACATGGTTTTAATGTCAGGTAGAATTAAAGACTGGCAATTAAAAAGCAACAAACTGTAAATTGCTGATGCAATATGCTGATGTTATATATAAATTACATGTATGACTACAGAAGTTGCAGAAACACATTAGTTGCAAAACACCACTAACAACCTCATAATAATTATATAACTAGCATCCTGCTGGAAATACTGCCCAGTCCTGTGGACATTTTGCATCCACATTTTGAATCTTTCTAGATTGTTTGAAAAGAATTCCAGTGTATTTATTCAAAAATCATTAAAATCCTAATAAGTGTAATAATAAATAATTTGCTTCTTCACAGATTAATTTCAACACTGACTTATTTTACCACGCTGATAAAATCAATCCCAATCTCAAATACTATTCAAACTGCCTCAGGATCTGCTATCTCTTTTTTTCCTTAAGTTTGTTTTCAGCCTCTTTCTTTTCCTTCCAGTGTCTTAGATGAGGATCTCTCTTTATCTCTGCCCCAAGCTTTATGCTATAACAGTCTTGAATGGCATATCAGAGTCTATTTCTGAGTACTGGAACAATGTCTCTGACAATATGTATTAGTGTTCTGGCACTTTCCTCTAGAAGAAATTTTTATGTGCCTCAGACAATAGACAATGTCAGGAGATTTGGACAGACACTAAAGAAGAAAAGTATTTAGTCAATCTTCTCAGAAACCACTCCAGTGCTGGAAGCAGGAGTTGACAGAAGGCAGAAATACCAAGAGAGTCAACTACAAACTAGAAAGGAGCTCTAAGGTTGAGGATTTTACAAAAGAGCGAGAATACTGTACTTCCTCGGGACAGACTGACCCCTTCAACTAAACAAACGCCAAAAGAAACACAGGCCCAAAAAATCATGGGTTTGAGCTGTTATAGTCAAGATATCAAAACCTGAAAAGAGTATGAAATTATTTCACTGACTATACCTGCATGATGCCTGCCTTTACAGTAAAACATGAGAAGAAGAAGAAAGAAAAAAGACAAGAAAGTATTTTTCATTTACGAGCATAACTACATACTTACTAAGACTATCAACATGTGCTGGAAACACCTTCCTAAAAAGAAAATATGTGGTTTATAAAAACATACCAAAGAAGAAGCTAGTGCTCTCATTCAGACAGGACTGATTAAAGGAAATCCATGTGCTGTGCCAGACAGACATATGCCAGTTCTGTGACAGTTAAGCATAACAGTGCTGGAAAATGGGCTTCATGTGTATGACAGAAATACTGACTGGAAATGATGCAGTTGATAACACTGACTTAAACTGGCAGCATTAATTTCAGAAAAATTTTACTGCCCAGTTTTCACTTCAGAAAACTAATTGTAGGCTGTATGCAATCTTATGGACAGGTGTTATGCTGTTTCTGTTCAGGATATGATCATCAGAAAAACTCTTCTAGATATTTTACAGACATCAACCATACAAGATATTGATAGAGAGCCTTAGTAGCATTTGCCATCCATAACGTGGTTTTTTAATAGCAACAACTTCAGAAGCAGAAAACAGAGTTCCTTATTACAAATAATTTTCTTTTGTTCACCAGTGATACATGTACAATATCTCCAGCTTGGCAGGCCCAAATAATTTATTCTCTAAGCTTCCTACAATTTACAGAAATGCTTTGCACACTGTTACTGACACAATCCTTTGAGAAGCTGAACTTGAATTTAGGTTATGAATCTGGAGGAATTTCAGCTGCCTTATTCACTAGTAGTGGTGAGGTGTCATTTTCTCAAAATCATCTTCACAATTAAATCTACTGGAAAAATACACATAACCTTCCTATGAAATAGTACGTTTTTGTAAATAAAAACTCAACAAACATTTCCATTAATTAATTCAGTCTGTGAAGGTTAGATACCTTTCTCTGGAGGCAGTTTTGTTTTAAATCAAGGTCTGTGCTCAATGGACTCATGCCCTATGAGGTCCAAGAGAGTTGACTGAAATAAGTTATTTCATATGTGCTTTACAGAAATCTATGTATGCAAAAGTTTATAATAGGAAATTTGTGAATCTAGTGACTAACACTTCAGCAAAAATTTTTTTACTGGTGTAAAATGGACAGTGAAACCTCTGTCAACTCATTCCAGAATCATCATCTTGTGCATTAATACTACATGAGAACAGGATAACAGGAAATAAAGGAGAAAGACAAAATGGCAATGAAAGGCAGCGTCCCACAGAGGATGTTCTCTCTGACCAAATCTCAGAACTGGGGAGGAAGGTAACGAGAATAAAAAGCAGTAAGAGCCACAGCGCTTGTGTTTCAAAGCAGAAGCATACTGATTTCAGTCATTAGGTGAATTGTGATCTGTAAAGAGTAGAAAAAAATAATATCTTCCTTGCTACAAAGACTTTTTCAAAGCTACCCAAATATAAGCAAGTAACTGTCTGAAGTATTAGCACAACCTTGGAGCTTTCTAGCAAGGGGAAGAGAAAGAAGAACACCTCTCTTTAGCAGTCCTGCTACTCCTAGAGTCACATGGAAGGGACACAGTTCAGTCCCTCACACAGACTTTGCTCTCAGAAGTGCATGACCACCTTATGCCAAGATCCAACACAGGCTGTTAAACTCATCTGAGCTGAGTAATTACAGCAGGTCTTCCTGCAGCCTCCTGGTGCTGCACTGTGTTCATTATACAGTGCAAGCACACCCAGGGATATGCCACAGGGCAAATTTTCCTCCTGGACCTGTACTGGCAGATCCCAAAATCTTTCCACTGAGTGCCATCGATCCGAATGTCATTTTACAGGGAAAAAGCAACAAGAAGCACTTTCAAGGCCCTCTCCCACAGGAGAACTGTGCAAATGAGGAATTTAAACTTTGTCATACCACTTTTCTCCAAATCTAGCTTGCGAACAATACCCTGTTTTCACTTGGGGTGGTACATTTTCCACACAAAACCTGTTGTCTCCTTGCAACTATTAAAGCTGGAAGAGGCATTATTTACACCAAGCAGACAAGCCTTGGGCATTTTAAATCCCCCCCGTTGTTCGTGAAGCTCCTGCTAAATTGTGCAGTTCCCATTAGGGGCTGGACAAGTTTTTCCCTGCAATTAGCTGTAATGACACTTCTCCCACTTCAACTCAAAAAACAAAGCAGTGCAGGGGTCATGCAGAAACACCCTTGAAATTGAGAAAGTCCTTTCCTGACATGAAAGATAGAGGACCCAGAGGCTCACATACGAAATATCAACTACTCAGTACCTAATTTTTATACAAGTATTTGCTTTTCATATTAACAACAACAAAAGAAAATCACAATCATTCTGAGGGCTGTATTTCTTAAATTGAAAAAAAAATAAAGATAAAAAGAAAGGGAATATAAAAGGTGAATCAATTGTTAGCCTACAGGTAAATACCCTGAGGATAGCTGTTTCCCCACGAACAGAATTTCAGATTGTTTCTATGCGTTTGTTGTTTTGATACTTGGAGAGGAAAGATTAATAGAAAACTGAGTGAAGTTTGCCCTTTTTGCCTCACAGTGAACAAAAAAATACCACTGCCTGTCATCTTCTATGTCTGGCTAGTCACAGGCATGCAAGCATCAGGCAATAAACTGCAATAATCAGTTAGCCTAAAATCTACTTGATTTCCTGAATTCCAAGTACAATAAAGGTAATTTGGGTTGTCTGGATTCTATTTTCAATTCTTATTATTTTGACCTCTATAGTTCTTCACTCTTCAAGCTGCTCTCTGCAAGGCTGAAGACTAACCATTGCTTTAATAGATCTGGATATATAAAAGCCTGGCTTCCAGCAAGAGCTGCTTACCATTCAGTTAATCTGTATACAACTATCTCTATTTCCTGGGCTGCACATTTTTGCATTACACAGACTTGTGATCCTGCAAAGATTTATTTTCTTCTTGTATTTGAGGGGTTCTCAGACGAAGGAAGGAATGATGAATCTGACTCCATGTTCTCAGAAGGCTAATTTATTATTTTATGATACTATATTATATTAAAGAATGCTATACTAAACTATACTAAAGAATACAGAAAGGATACTTGCAGAAGGCTAAAAGATAATAATGAAAGACTCTTGACTCCTTCCAGAGTCCCAACACAGCTTGACCCTGATTGGTCATTAAGTCAAAACAATTCACATGAAACCAATGAAACAATCACCTGTTGGAACAGAGATTAAACAATCTCCAACCACATTCCAAAGCAGCAAAACACAGGAGAAGCAAATGAGATAATATTGTTTTCCTTTTTCTCTGAGGCTTCTCAGCTTCCCAGGCGAAGAATCCTGGGCAAAGGGATTTTTCCAGAAAATATGACTGCCAGAACCTCTCTGTTAATTTCAAGTGCTCTAAATGGTTTAACTGAATTTCTCATTGGGGATTTCTCACAGGGCATAAACTGAGTCTCTGCTCGAGCAGTGGGAGCAGGGCTGTGCCACGAGTGGATCAAACCAGGAAGCACAAGTGACCCAGCACAGGCCATACCCTCACTGGCAGAGTGACAGTCCCACAGGGTCTGGTCTGAGGATGGGACAGATCCCAGAGGTCACAGCAGTGAATCTCACCAGCAGCCTCTGAGCAGGAAAAGTAACCAGGCACTTCCAAGGTCAGTCCAGCAGACAAGGGCAAGAGGTAGGACTGGAGACAGGACTGGGGTCTTTCCAGAAGGCAGAGGTAAACATGCCCATGGCATAGTTCAGGCCAGGACTGGGTGCCAAGCCCTGAGCTGAAACTGGTCACCTGGAGAGAGGAGAGGAGCTGGTCGGTGTCAGTAAGGTTCAATAGTGCCCCAAGGACCCTGAGAGCCATAAGCTCGGAGGGGAAGCTCAGGCACAGCCCTGACCTCATTGAAAATGAAAGAAAATGCTGCCATTAGTTTCCATGAGGTCAGGATCCACCTGATGTGCTTTTTTTCTAACTCCTGTGACATGTACCTCAAATACCCTTGGGTCACATATCAAATAAATAGATAAGAGTGATAAAAGTTAACTAAAACCATGCAACACTCAAAGCACCTCTCAGTCACAGCTGTTAAGGATATTAGCACTGTATCAACCACCAACAAAATAAAAATTGCTATTGTGTTTCTGGCCAGCACTGGAAGGTTTTGAAGTTTTTTTTCTAGGGCTAGCTGCCAACAGTGCCATGGGAGTGCTCACAGACTGCCATTTCATTTCAAGACTAATATTGAAATACAGTAAAAATCTGCATTTAAACAGAGCTATAAAGGCCAAAGAAAAGATTCCTCGTGCTTTCAGCAAGTTTTGGATCAAGCAGCATACAAATAGTTTTCATGTGCGAGAGTGACGTTGCCCTCTGCTGGGTAACCCACAACCCGAGAAAGCTCTGCTCTTCAGAGTCCCAGCAGAACAAAGCAGATGCACCCTACATATTTTTGACACTAGAATCTTTGCAAATAGCTGGTGATTTAGGTTTGCTGTATCCCAAAAAGGAGGTAGGAGTACACTGTTGGCCTCTTTTTATAAGTGCAGAGAGAGAAGATACAGGAAGGATGCAGTTTCAGCCCTCATCTCTTCGTGGAATATGGCCCATTGATTTCCAGTGCAAAATTAGCCCCAAGAATTTTTCCAAGGTCATCTGGAAAATCTGTAGGAAAGTCAAACAAAAAGAAAAAACAAAAATGAAGCGCTCTATGTTTCATGACTCTCAAGTTTTAAGCACACGATGGAAAGAAAAAAACAATCCCTCAAATACATTCAGTCCTTAAAACCTCTAGACACCAATTATATACTGCAGGGTATGTCTACTTTATTTCTCACCTATATTCTTTTTTTTTTTCCCTCCTTTCACAAAATCAGATTTAATTTTTCTTAAGTAACAGATGAATTACTAGTGTCTATATTATCAGCACTCTATTAAGAGCAGGAATCCAGCTCGATGCCACTAGGACGTTGTAACATTCCTATCTCATCAGTGATCAGACTAAGGTCTAGGGAGTGAAATTTATCAAATGCCATTGTACAGTGTATCTGGAAGGATGATAAACATGATTAAAATTCATTTCACCAACACAGTTGCTCATATGTATTTGATGTCCTTTTCCTTGGAATGGTTAGACAAATTGCACAGTTCCCTAAAATGAAATTCAGTCTTGGATTTTATACAATGTGCCCTGATAATACAAATCAATATTTTGACAAAACATATTTTTGCCTGAAGATGAAGTATAATGTGTAATAAAATACATTTAAGTACTTTATAATTTATCCTGAGAGCACAATGCATGTGACCAAATGTCATACATCATTCCATAGGTGGAATATATAATCTATACTCCTTTAAGAAGCAACTGCTTTGAGAGAGCACACAATTTTTAAATTAAAACACTTAATATTCAGAAAACATTTCAAATCAAGGATTGATGTGAAACCTCTTGAAGGTATGCATTGTTCTACACAATTTAGCTGCAAGATCACTGTTTTTCCTCAAATGCAGTATCATATTCTCTAATTACTTTCATTTTTAAGATAGAGTCCATTATCTTCTGTGTGTCAACTTGCTTTTGCCATGGACCTCACAAAGTCTGTTTACACATGTAATATAAGGGGAGTGAAAAAAAAACCAAAAAGTTTCTGTGGACTTTCTGCACGCTGTGTGACTCTTGCCCAATATCTCCAATGAATTAGATTGTTTCCTCTGGAATTTCCATGTCCTAGACTCATTTGGCTATTCATCCTCCAAGCCTTCTCCCTCTATGGAAGACATGCAAAAAAAAATTCACAAGTTAGAGTGGCACAGGTAGAAATTTAAAAGTTGGTAACATGTGCCAGCTCCTAAATCCAGTGCAGCCCAAAGTCATCAAGAACATTTTGGAGCTGGCTTCTCCTTCAATTTACAGGAAAATATAACAATCTACATATCTTAATAGGTCTTGGCACCGGCTACCATGTTCATGGTCAGGTAAATATATGAGTAGGGACCTAGCCTTTGGCTGAAATATGAGCCAGATGAGGGAGTATTTAATGGGAAGACTAACTCACCAGACAACACTCACAGATAGAGGAAATAAAACCTGTGTATTTTGCTTACTAAGGTTTGCTCTGTACGACAACACACCTTATTGCAGTC
Source organism: Hypocryptadius cinnamomeus (assembly GCA_013400635.1). NCBI lineage: Eukaryota > Metazoa > Chordata > Aves > Passeriformes > Zosteropidae > Hypocryptadius > Hypocryptadius cinnamomeus. Next base: position 2,473 of record VYZP01001808.1, on the reverse strand, counting down.
TCATTTACTGGTCTCTTGCCCAAAACAGCCTGGCATTTAGTCTTTACAAGGACTTTACCAGAATTCAAGACCTAAGTGCCTGGACAGTAATCATTACACATGGATTGTTTTCACTGAGGCCAAGACACGAGCACATTCAGGCAGTACACAAAGATCTTGTTGCTAAAACATTTCCCACTTGAACGTAATTGTTCTCCAGTAAGGAAGCAATCACTGAAAAGCAAAATCCTACAGATGACACGCTGAGTTTTACGTTCACAGGAGGTTAATATATTTTCCATCCACAGCGGAACTGTGTGTAATTTATAGGCAAAAATCCAGCCCTGGTGCAAGCAAGTGCAGCTCTTATTGATCTCAATAGTGGATGCACTCATTTATAGCAGGGCTGCTTTCGGCGTCATGTCTGTTTAGCACAGAATGAATAATATTACAAGGCAGGGCATGGGTTCACCGTGCGTGCTGAAAGCTTTTGCATTTGTGAATGTTAAAATAGCCTGCCTCCACAATAGCAACTATTTTGGGCTGGAGAACACAACATGTGCCAATCTTGAGTTGCATAATGCTTTCACATATCTCAGGGTTCGCTACTCTGAATAGTTCCACACTGAATGGCTGCTTAATATCTCCGTTCCTGCGTTCAGGTCCTGTCTCTGGCAGCACGGTGCAGCGTGCTGCTCAATAGACGAGCCCTGCATTCACTCACAAAAGCCCAAGCCAGCCTGCAGGAGAGACTGAGGCAGGGCTTTGCTTGAAGAGCCCTGTGGTTTACGCTATTTTGGTACGAGTTTAAAGAAAAACACTCACATTTTTTACACATTTGGTTTTCATTTGTTTGAAACAGTTTTGTAGCCTAATAAAAAGACCTACAGTTTCATAAAAGGAAGTTAACTGGTTGTCTCTGGGCAGTAGGAGACTTTTTCATATATTACTGGGTTATTTTAAGGGCATTAACTGCAGTCAGCCCATGCGCTGTTATAGAACTGATTTGATTTAGGTTTTTTTAATTACACTCTTTTTTATTAAAAAACAAACCCAAATGTCAGTGTGAAAAAACTGGATCCTTTCTTATTACAGTGCTCTGGCCTGGAAGGCAGAGCACTCCTTGTGTACTGGCTTGAAA
>VYZP01001806.1:4016-32144 GCA_013400635.1 Hypocryptadius cinnamomeus | reverse complement strand
AAAAAAAAAAAAAAAAAAAAAAAAAAAAAAGCATTAGTCTGCACATTTATGTGCTTAAGTAATCATGAAATACCACATTATTGTTCCTTGGATGTTCTGAAAAGCTTTGCCTCCATAGGGCGTGAAACAGGGCTACACATTATTCACAAGTTTGTCTTCAAAGCCAAATGTGTGAGAAGGGATATCAGTGAAAACCTGCCAAAGCTTATGCACCATCCAGGGACGTGGGTGACAGCACAGCCACCTTGAAAGCAAGAAAATCTGCACTGCCTGTGTATATTAATCTCTATTTACTGTATATTCAGCTCATGTTACTTGATCTGTGGATTCCTCTCTCCAAATGCACGGGACAAGGACAGTGCTGTGCATGGAAGTACTGGGAAATTAATTTTGCAAGCAAATTGAAAACAAGTGAAGCCATGTGATCCTTTTGAAGAGCTCCACAAACTACAGACATGCTTAATTGGAAGTAGACCATGAACCCCAGTGGTATCCATTGGGGGTTTGATGATGGTCAAGGGACTGGATAGAGCCTTCCAAATGAAACATTCACTCGGGCTTTTCTAGTGAATCAGGTTGCTCAAAAATTATTGTGGGATTATTTGGAAGAAATATGAAGGAAAAAAGGGTTTTTTTAATGAAATGTTTCACTTGTGTTAAGATAATAACTACAAAGAAAACACTGGAGTGAGTTCTGTATTAACCATGAATATGTGTCAAAAGCTGAAAATACTAAATAATCCAAATTTTGGTTCCCTTTGGTAAGTCTGCATAGAAAAGCAGCACCAGTGGGCAGTGTGGGCTCTGAACTATTTCACTGATTTAGCTGAGGTTTCAGCAGAGAGTGGACAGAAACACTGTGGAAGTCATCCTTAGGTTCAGCCTCAGAGGTGCCCTTGGCAGAGCCTGCGCTCCAGCACTGCACCTGGGTTGAGGTGCAACTGTGCCCTTACAGATTGTGCTGCAGCCTGCCAAAACAAAGGCAAGCAGGTTCTGGGGTCCTTGCACTGCCAAGACAGTGCTGTTTGCTCCAAAAGGCAAAACATCAGTAGATGGCAAGAGAGTTCCCAGACAGTTCAATGCCCCAAAATGTTTCTCTTTTTTAATGTGAAAAGAATCTGTCTTCTACAATGCAAGGCCTCAAACCTAACTGTGATCTTCTTACCCCTCTCTTAGTCCATAATTATGAACAGTTTTGAAAATATCTCAGATCTGACACCCTTGTGCTTTCCTGTTGAACACAGTTTCAGCTGAAGAAGCGTTGTGTGTGAGGACATTTGTTCCGTCTGAAACAATTGTTCCCCTTGCAATCAAATTAATGTGACACTTTCTTGTAACCTTGTGAAATGGTAGATCATTGCATCACCTGAAGCTGAATATGTTCTGGTAATAGTCTTTAAAATGTGATCATGAAAACATATTTCCAAACTCTAAGGGACAATTCCAAGTAATTCTCATAGAGACAGATAATAGTCCTTCCTAATTCTACACAGTATCACAGTGGAGACTTGTAAACCTTTCCCTTTTGCATGTAGATAATGCCATAGCAAAACCAAGTCCTATGCTTCATATGGCTGCAAAAGCATTCTTCCCTTGTTACTAATGTACACATTTTAGTTTTCCAAACTGGGCTTTAAGATTGCTGGGCTCCTCACAAATACTGGGAGTTTTAATTTAAGTGGAAAAATACTTCTTCCTTCCTCCAAAACCATAATGTTTGAAAAATTGCAAAGCCTATACTGGAAGATAAAGGGAAAATGCAAGATCAGGCAAGCTGGACCCTGTGATCTTGTGATCTTGTGATCTTGCCAGCTTCAACAGGGAATGATAGCTTTGTATTCTTGCATGTTATAATTCAAGGGTTTATTTCTGGCATAATTCTGCTTTCCTAAGGGGCAATTTTTTTTTCAGGACCAACATACATGACATCCAAAATGTCCTCAATGTCTCAACATTAACACACATAGTCAAGTTGACAGAGTTTTATACTTTGCTCCAGAATAACCAGTGTTTTACAGACAGTAGCAGAAGCCCTACATGTACTCTGCTCACTGTCTATACCACAGTCAGGAAGACAGTGAAACTCTATGGTTTGTATATCACAATTTATGTATTCAAGAAGAAGGGCCCACAGCCTATGAGGCACAAAGCTCCAATTCTCCCTTAATGTGATGGGAAAAGGCAACCTGAAAACTACCTTCAGAAAACGTGAGGTTTCTTCCTGCCATATGGCTTGGACAACTGTAAAAACAAGAGGAGGGAAAAAAAGAAGTCCAAACTAACAAACTAACAGCCGCTATCAAAGAAAAGAGAGGAAACCGAGCAAACTGGTTGTCTTTGTCTGTAGCTGGAAGAAGAAGAATGGAAGGTGTGCACTGTAGTGTACTAGCTCTTTTTGTCAAACAGGAGGCAGTATGGGCTGCTATTTACTGCTCCAGAGCAAGAACCAGGATGGGTGTGTTTAGCTCCTCGCTTCAAAGCTCCCTGCTGAGTATATTTCTACAAAGATCTTGTCTTACTTCTCTTCTCTGGAGAGATCTGGGTGAAAAACAGTAGGGAAGAACTGTGAAAAATAAGCAGTAGTATCTAGGTTGTGTTCCAGAATGTAACTCATTATTTCAAAAATAAACTGTAAAGAGGACATTTATCTAGGAATAGCTCCATACCCATTACTGAACTTCTCCCCTTCAAAGAGCAAAAAATGCTTATCTGTGCTACTGACCCCAGAAATAGCTCTTGAGAATAACATGAGTTGAAACCCAAGTGAGCCTGGTACAACCCAAAGTGTGAAACTTCATGGAGAACTGTCTGACCAGGACACTTCTAGAGAAGCTCCTAAGTCCCATGGAGCAGCTAATACTCCATGACATGAACAAGGACAAGACCAATTTCTAATGACTTTTGAGCTCCTTGTGTGAGGAGCTTAAAACAAGGAAATAAATTAATCTCTGTTCTACAGACAAGGCATTTTTCAAGGAGCATTTAACCAGGGTCTAGGCAGGAGCAAAGCCAAATTAGTTTTGTTCCAATTGCATAGATCAGATTTGAAGCATGCTTTTATTCTGTAGAATGTGTTCAAAAATTATCAAGAACATTTCTCACTATTGAAGCCTGATTCTCTGTACTATGCTTTATTTTCCGAAGTTTCCTGGAAAGAGTTTCCTGGAATGTGAGATCATTTCTTCATTTCTCCCGTGGGACAGACACACGCACACATGCACACACAAATAATAGTAAAAAAATATGTGATGTGTATCTTCCGTGGAAACAAACACGCTGCTCTTGGTGTGTACTTTCATGTGTGCACATAAAGGAAATTGACCTCGGTAAACAAGACTGTGTTCACAACAAAAAAGTAGAGAAGGCTTGGGAGGGCTTCCTCTCCTGAGTGGTGGCTAGGAGTTGCAGCCCCCGCGTCCAGAATGTCCACGCTGGTTTCTCATTAATGCCTTTCACTGCATTTCTGCCTTTCCCTGCAGTGAAACTGCTGGCACACCAGAGAGCCAACTTGTTGCATCGGTCTCTGCATGAGACCAGATCCGGTCACCGTGCCACCCAGGTGCCCCAGTGACCGGCGGCTGTGGGGCGGCTGCTGACTGCCCGTGTATCTGTTTTGTTACATCAGCAGGAGTGGACTGCCATGCTCTCTGACTTTCCGCGGGCTGGTTTTTTTGCTGTGCCTTCAATCGTCTCCCTCCTCCTCCCCCAGCTCCGAGCTCTCCGCCCGCAGACGCCCCTCCTCCCGGGCTGCCTCCCCTCCCTCTCCCCTCCTCTCGCAGTCAGAGGCTTGAAAACTTGTTAAAAGCTCTCCCAGTGTTCCAAGTTAGAAAAAACTTTTACGAGGTATCAGCACTTTTCTTTCATTAGTGGGGAAGGAAGGATGAAAAACACAAAACAGCAGTAGACTTTTAAAGTTTAAATAGACAGGTCTGAGTGCCTGAACGTGCTCTTCCATTTTAGTTTAACCCTCCAAAAAGAAGTGCTCTGATCCATTTTCACTGCTGATCAGCAAGGGTAAGTTGAAAGTTTTCTTTTTTCATAATTTTGTGGATCCTTTTTCTTTTTCTTTTCTTTTTTAATCTGAAAATACTTCTTTTCTTTTTTGTTTTTTTTTTCCTCCCCACCCTAAGAATTCTGCGTTGTTGCGTTGAGGGTTGAACTTGTTTAAAAACACACATCTCTAAACAGCGTAGATTCTCTCTTAAAGCGCTAAGTTCCAGCTTGGAGGAATTCTTTGCTTTCTTTTGTCACATTTCTATACATTTCTAGACGTGCTACACTTTTACAACTTGTAACCTTGTTCAGCCGAAGGAGGAACTGCTGCGAAGTTGCGAGTGCCGGGCTGAGCAGATTTGTTGCTGCCACAAGCGATCTCTCCCCTGCACTGCTCTCGGGCTATCTCAGCTCCTTTAAGAAAAAGCCGAGGTGCGCTCTCCTCTGCTGTACCGAAATTGCATCAGAAGTTAGTAACAGGGAGACCTTGCCTTGGATGCGTCCCATTCCTTCCCCACACGTTTTGCTTTCATATGGAAATCCTGATTGATGCCTGATAGTTTGAGCAGAGTAAGCTTCTTAATTAGATGCCTTGTTAAGTGCTGCAGCTACTGAAGTGGTGACTTTCACGTGGTCTTCCTGATAAGTTTTTTCCCCCTTTTCTTTTAAAATAGAAGTGATAAAATCCAGACACGGGTTATGGATTTTTAACCTGGTTTGTATATAGTTACTCTGTTTTAGCAACCTCAGTGAGGGATTTTAGAGAAGGAATGTGGGATATCATGATATGCCTTACCACGTTGGCAATGTCTGTGAAAGTCTTGGGTAGATATAAATGAAAATTGTCTAGGAGAGACTGTACATAATCCGCACATGACACATTCCCTGTATAAATACCTCAAAGACTTAATTGTCAAAATGAAGAGGAAAAAGTACTTGAGCAGCATCTCTTGGAGAACTAAAAAACTTTTCATGTTGGGAGACTTGGAGTGATTCCTCATAGCAGTTGTTGCCTGCTGCTCGCCAGTAGTTTAAAAGCAGCACGAGGAAGGAGGAAAAAGAGCCTTCAGCTGAAAGACAGACCAAGCAGAGAGTCTATCTTATCGAGTAACACACAAACAAGGATATTGTGTGCTTATATGTGTCCTCATATTTTGCCTTGAGATAACCAGCAAGCCTCATGGAGCAGCATATTTCCTCAGAGGATTTAATTTTTGTACGTGATACTTATGATGAAAACCCTGGTAATGAGCACAAAAATGGGTTATGGACACCTTTTGCCTGACGTCTGTCCCTGTATGTGCGCGCATAGGGAGCGAGTTAGAGGACTTGCGTGAAGCTTTCATCCTGCCATTTTTAACATCTGGACAGCACACTACGCGGCAGAATTTAAGCCTCTAGTCTTTGGGATGTTTACTGAAGTGTTTCCTTCAGAAACTTCAAAGCCAAACACTGGCGCTGACCCACAATACCTAACAAGCACTCGCATGGCAGAAAGGCAAGGGGCAGGCTGGGATCAGGAGAGGGAAGAGAGGGATGGACGCAAGGGATTTGATTTGCAACATAAAGCTGAATGCTTATACACACATGAGCGCAGACAGATTCAACACTCTAAAGTTATCTCAGCTCTCATATTATGCAAGCCCAAGAGATTAATTTTATTTGTCTCTGAAATGAACCAGGGCCAAGGATTCCTGTGGGTATGGGGAAGGTTAGAGGACATTGAGCAATACATCTGTTTCATTAGATACATTGCTCTCTTGCCCTCCAATCTCTGGTATCTCCTTCAGATGTTACTCACTGAATTTGTCTCCTGTAGAGGCACCTGGACTGTTGTTTGTGCCATTTATGTACTTAGACATCCAGATTTCAAGATTCTCAAGCAGGAGCATCAGAGGGCCTGAAGCCCCCTCAGGGAATTCAGCGTTCCTTCCCTTAATTCCAAAGTGAGTCAGGAGAGGGATGAATCTGAGCATTAACACAGAGGATAGACCTGACTTGTACAGCTAAGGAAAATCTAAGAAAGTGCTTACAGTTGCCTTTGCAAATATGCTTTAAAATTAAATTAGGTATGAAGGGTACAAGATGGGAAAGGCAGAGGCTATGAGGTAGATCTAGTAGTGACTGACCACCAGCAGTACTGGCAGGCAAAGGAAAAACCACACTTTAAATTCTGGTTACCACAACCATTTTGTGCGTAACCTTTGTCCTGTGGATGAAATGAACTGAAGCTCATTTGCAGACTTATATATGAACTACACCTTTCCAAGGGAATGTCTGCAAGGCATTTGCTTATTTTTATAAGTTTTTGGAAACTAGCCTTCCTTGTTCCAGCAGGTCCAAACCCAATGAGTTGTACATCTCAGCTTCTTTCTCTGCTTTTTTCTCTGTTACTTTTGGGAAATTCTCAAGCTGATTTATGTTCAGGGTCCAGAGCCTTCTCTTTTGTTGTCTAGGTGTGTGTGAGCACAAATAAAAAGAGAGAAAAATTTGAAAACCAAAGCTTTAGCCTGTTTCCCAATTACTTCAACTATACAATCCCACTTTAGAACCCACTCTAACCCTTGCTGCTCTTCCATCCACTGGCACGTGACCTTCTAACACTGTAGTCAGACCTAGGACATTACCACAGCACTGAGTTTGCATTATTCTTCTTGGAAAATATGAACCAGATGACATGATGAATGCCATCCATAAAAAATAGTTCTAGAATTTCTTAATTGTGGCTTACAAATCAAATGTCTTATACATGTGGTCATCCTAAACCCATGCAGATGAATGCTGTCAGATGTCCTGCTGCTCTATGGATTTTTTTCACTGCCTTTACCCACACACAGTAGGACCTGGAAGAAATCCATCTTTTAAAGACTGCTGGATTTTAATGCTGGGCCAGCATTAGTCTGCCTCAGAGAAGGTTATGATCCTGTAAAGTATTAATCAGGAGGAACTCATGAAATGCACGTACTCATTATCAGCCATATCCTTAAACTCCTGAAGTAATGAATTTGTATGAATTGAATAGGCCAGCCTGTGTCATTCAGTGGACTCCTTTAAGTTATTTGGAAGTGTTAAAACAAGCTAAAGTCCAGAACGATAAAGAGCTATTTTTAAAGGTTGTCTGCCAACCATTTCCAGCTAATTACAAAGCTAGAATACTTAAGTACCTGTTTGATACAAAACCTCTTTTTGTACCTGGTAAACAGATTTGTAATCGGTTTGTAAACTGGTCTTTCAGTGCCCTGAAAGTAAACAAGTTAGATCCGATGAATGAATTTTCTCTACAACAAAGCAAAGTACTGTGTTTCGTAAAGCAATGGAATCCACTTAAGAAAAGGAATAATATATTTGTGCCACCACAAGGTTATCTGATTAACAGTACAATGTTTTGAATTGATGTGGGTTTTTTTATCACTGGCAAAGGCTAGCATGTAACTGATCTCTTTTTTAAAAAGTTGCTTTTCAGAACTATGTATGAGTAATTCAAGCATGGAATGTTTCCTCCTGGAGTTTATATTGCCAGCGGACACAAATGAAACTTAGCAATTTTGCATGCTGAAGCAAATTAAAAAAATAGGGAGTAAATTCTCCAAATACTGCAGGTGTGGGATTAAGTAGGTCAAAACTGAAGTAAATCATATTGCATTAATGAACCAGAGAGGAGTGTAATTAGAAAACAAACAACACATAACTGCCTAGAAATAACATATCCTCTGTTTTCTTAATCAGGCTTTCAATCTGAAATAACATTTAGACAGTAAAAAAGTACGTTGAGTCTGAGGAAAGTCTGTTAACCCAATAGTTTCTAGTCACTGGAAAGCTGACTAATTAAATCAAGAAGCTGTTTCTTGAAAAGGCTCCTTCTGTCCCCTTCACTAGGACATGGAGCAAACAACTTGCCTTTAAAACAAACTTCACGTGTTGTATAGTTACAGGCTGTTCTGTTTTAACAATCCCTGCCTGAGGAGGAACGTGGTCACATTTCATTCCAGACTTTCCAGGGACCTCCACACTTCTCTGCCTGACTCCTTCTCTGCTGCTTCAGCCCAAAAAGACAAACTCACTTTTTCTGGGAAGGGTGAAAGCTGAGGATGGCTATGGGGATGTGTCAGAGAAAAACACACTCTGTTTGCTTCCAGTTTTAAAAGTTTGAAGCAGGCCTGATCCTTTGATGGGGCTTCATTCATGAGAAGAGCTAATTACATGAGGAAGGGTCAACAGGCTGCAGTGGCTGAACTTCAGAGCCAGCTGTTAAGGCAGACGAGGCAATGGCCCTGGGATATTTTTCAGGGGTTCAAAGATAATTGACATCTCAGAGCTATCAGAGCAAGTACTTTAAACACTGTCTCCCATTACTGAGAGTCGGTGGCGGGAATGGTGTGTTTTTATTTGGCATCTATTGTTATGTTTGAGTTTGCCAGATTTATGATATAGTGTTCCCAGTGACTCACTGCTTCTTGAAAGCAAGTCTCCTTGGTGCTAAAATGTCCCATTTTATGAATTATCCAAAAAGCGCATATTCTGTAAATGACCTTCACTAGGGAATATAACCATGATGCAGTGGGGAGGAAATCATTTGGACATTATCAAAACTGTTAATACCAGGAAGGGATTACTCAGCATCCATGGAACAAATATGTGTGCCCAGCAGCATTGACATTAAAAGGGAAACTTCATGATTATTTTTCCTTTTAAGTTCCTGATTTCATATGATTTCATGCTTTTTCATGTCGGGCAAGTTAAAATATAAGTTTTAATAAGATTGCCATTCTTCAGTTGATAAAAATCTATAGTGAAATTTGTTTTTCCTAGAAATCTAGAACATCAAGCAAACAATTTCATAGCTTTTATGTCATCCTGTGTGTTTCCAGATATCCAGAGAAGCTGCCTGTGTCCCAGAAACGAGCGCTTTAAAACTCAAGTCAGGAAAGACACTTTAAACTTGCAGTGTTCAACACTTGGAATGCAAATTACAAGCCAGGAGTCGCCTTACAAACAGAGCATATTTACCTTTTTTTTCCTGCTAAATCTTTTCCTTTCAAAACAAAGAAGGAATTTAAATACAAAAAAAATGCAAATACAAACCTGAAACTCTAATGAATTAAGCAAATCACAGATAAACAGGAAACCTGTTCCTCAAATATGGTAACATGCTCTTAGCTCTGTTTCATGTATTTACAATTTTTTATTCCTTCATAAAACTATAGATAAATAATGCTTTCTTTCATCTTCATGATGCAAATACAAATGTATAAGCTTAATTTAGACGGCAAGTGCTTTTTCTGAAGTTTAGTAGAGTATAAACTTGGCATCATTAGGAACTATACCCTTAAATGTATTATATGCTATGAAGTTACAGGCAGAAGCTCAGTTTAATATGGCTGTGTAGGAAAAAGAGTGTGTATTTTGCAAAGGTAGAATTTTAGGTATGTGACCCTAATATTAACCTAGGTTAGGTTATTGTACTTAGGTTATACTGTGGTTCGCTTTTTTAGTATCTGAAAGAGTGAACATAAAAATTACATTGAATGATCAATCCTCACTGAAACTGAGAAATCTTTCATATGTTCCTAGCATATTTAGGCAGTGCTACTACTTATTCCACACCCTCCTTCAGCTGTGTGTCACATCTGTTTTTCACCTGAGGCAGGTGTAGGTCATAGAACTGAGGCTGCCATCAAGGAAGCTGAGCCAACCACAGTGGTCATTGAGGGTTATCATGGGCTTCCTGAAAACTGGAGCGAAATTAAGAACTTTTTGGATTGTGCTCTGAGACATTATATGTTATTTTCTCTTTTCAGTTTCCCTGATTTCCCACTTCACCTGCAGACTTACTAAAACTCCAGATTCTCTTCAGATTGTGTAAAATACATTAATTACAACAAAGCTGACACCACTGCTCTATTAGCATTGATCAGTGATTTAGTGTGTCAAAGGTATTAAAGCTCTGACTTAACCCTTGCTATTTTTTTCCTTTGTGTCCTTGTTTAGCCAGCATCCTGTGAAGATGGGTGATTGGAGTGCCTTGGGAAAACTTCTTGACAAAGTTCAAGCCTATTCTACTGCAGGAGGGAAAGTGTGGCTGTCTGTCCTCTTCATTTTCCGAATCTTGCTTTTGGGAACAGCAGTTGAATCTGCTTGGGGAGATGAACAGTCTGCATTCCGGTGTAACACTCAGCAGCCTGGTTGTGAGAACGTCTGCTATGACAAGTCCTTTCCCATCTCCCATGTACGCTTTTGGGTTCTGCAGATCATATTTGTGTCCGTACCTACCCTTTTGTACCTGGCACATGTGTTCTACGTAATGAGGAAAGAAGAGAAGCTGAACAAAAGAGAAGAAGAGCTTAAAGTAGTGGCAAATGATGGCGTGAATGTGGATATGCATCTCAAGCAAATAGAAATTAAGAAATTCAAGTACGGGATCGAAGAGCATGGCAAAGTGAAGATGCGTGGGGGACTGCTCCGTACTTATATCATCAGCATCCTGTTTAAATCTGTCTTCGAGGTGGCTTTCTTGCTGATACAGTGGTACATTTACGGGTTTAGCCTGAATGCCATCTACACCTGTGAGCGAGACCCATGCCCACACAGAGTGGACTGTTTCCTCTCCCGTCCAACTGAGAAAACCATCTTCATCCTCTTCATGCTGGTGGTGTCCTTGGTGTCTCTTGCCTTGAACATCATTGAGCTTTTTTACGTGTTCTTCAAGGGTGTCAAGGATCGTGTGAAAGGGAAAACCGACCCCTACTCCCACAGCGGTGCCATGAGCCCTTCCAAGGACTGTGGCTCCCCAAAATACGCTTATTACAATGGCTGCTCATCCCCGACTGCCCCCTTGTCTCCCATGTCTCCCCCGGGGTACAAGCTTGTCACTGGAGACAGGAACAACTCCTCCTGTCGTAACTACAATAAGCAAGCCAGCGAGCAAAACTGGGCCAACTACAGCGCGGAGCAGAACAGAATGGGGCAGGCTGGCAGCACCATCTCCAACTCGCACGCCCAGCCCTTCGACTTCTCCGATGATCACCAGAACACGAAAAAACTGGCGTCAGGACATGAGCTGCAGCCCCTCACCATTGTGGACCAGAGGCCTCCCAGCAGAGCCAGCAGCCGAGCCAGCAGCAGGCCTCGACCTGACGACCTGGAGATCTAAGCCTCTTGATGCAGTACTTGCTCAACTACGAAACGACGTGCGTTGGAAGATGCCGTCAGTGCTGATCTTGTTCCAGTGGAGGTGGTACTTAACAGTCTCAAGCAGGAGATTTTAACAATCATAAAAGAAAAAAAAAGCAAAACAAACAAGCAAACAAACTTTTAAAATACTTGCTGGTTGTTTGGGGGGTATGGGGTTGGTGTGGGGTGGTACAGTACACATTGATATTTAATGTAGCTGGTTTAAAGAATTTAAATACTAAAAAAAAAGGAAAAAAAAGATAGGTAGTACTAAGGTAAAGGGCTGTTTTTCTAGAAAGGCTGTAAATATCTGAGTGTATGTGTATGTGTGTACTATCATGTTTGTTTCTAAAGATTTTTCTGTAATACTAGAACCCAATAATAACTGAACTCACATTTGTCAGGGTGAAGTGCTACCTGAAGATGAAAACATTTTTCCTATTCAACATGCAAAAAAGTCCAGGATTGCCTCTGATCATTTCCCTGTCAAGAACATTCCATTCTTAGAAAGTGCACTTTGAAGGTAAACTTTCCTACATGGTCCTCCGGGTTGTTGGAAGGCTCCTGTGAGGACAATTTACAGTCTTTGAGTCATTCAATTCAAATTTCAGGCATGGCCCACCAAGAAATACTTTGGTCACCTGCTCTTCCAGCCCTTCATGCAGGTGTATTTTGTGATGTGCGTAAATGGGATGGCTCCACACATGTGGAACCAGCAATGACACAGTCTTGCCCACAGCAATACTTGTGTCCTGCTACTTATGTAGAGTCTCTTTAGTATTATATAAAACACAGTTTGCTGCCACTTGCAGATTTAAGCATCAAGACAAGCAAGCAACTGCCTTTAGTGAATTTTATCACACCTTTATATGTACTAAGGGTGTACGTATGTGGATGTGGAGGTAAAGGTATACACAAAACACCCTCAGAAGCATAGGCTGAGAAATAAACGCACACAGGTTACTTGCAGTTGACACTTTCTCATGGATGTTGTGAAGATCTGGGCCACTATGGTGTTTACATTCTCTGGTTCCTTCAATGTAAGTGAAGCACACGTTGTTATATTTTTTTAATTCTATAAAATATTTTCCATGTATCCTAAATGGATGCTCTTTTAAAAATTAAAAAAAAAAAAATCTAAAGGGCCTAATCCTGGATGTCTTGCTCTGGAAAATCTCTCTTTCAAGTTGTTGGGAGTTTTGCCTCAACAAATCTGCAGGATCAAGCCCAAGATGTAGCGAACCATGTTCTTGCTGGCATGAATGATTTTCTTTTGTAGAAGTTAGGGGTGGAAAAGATCCATTAGGTCATCTAGCCAATCTCCCTGATAGGTAATAATGATGCTTGAATGATAGAAGATGTAGTACTGTAAGCAAGCTTTAGTCTTTTATGTGAGAAACTTAGAAGAAGTGCTTTGTGCTGGATTAATAATAAAATATGCCTAAATGGCTTTTGCAGTAACTGGTATTTTTCTTGTTCTAAATATTCACATTTACTGAACTGCAATGTCCACTGAGTTTGACAGTTAGGTCTTTCTAGATGGCTCTAGCAACTTTAGTGTTTACAGTAAGATTATGTTTGAAATGCAAGTGAAGTTGAAAGGATTTTTAAAGAGTACAATTCTAGCTAATTTATTTGAAATATATGCTAAAGAAATCTACCAGTTTCTTCAAATGCATAGCCTCTTAGCTGAACACAGATTGACCAAGGAAATACATAACTTGGTTTCATTTTGCAACAACACGGATAAATTGTTTCATTTAATACATTATATTAATTTGTTTGACATTCCATGTTAAACTACTGTTGTCTTCAACTTCATTGCATGTATGCAACCATAGTTTGTCAGATCATGTTGTCTGGAGAACATTAGTCAATAAAGTTTTAATTTAGTATAAATACATTTTCTAATTGTCTTTTACTGTTTCATATGTCCATAGATATCTTTAGTTTCAGTTGATAATCCAAACTCATTCCTCCCTTGTTCATTTTTCCCCAGTCACTGCATTTCAGAAGCATCCTTTATTTAATCCATCTGGATTTGCTTTGAACTGAAATTCCACAGGGCCACATTCAGACACCCTCACAACAACTGGAAAAACAAGCATTGTCTCTACCACTCCTGAAACAAAGTAATGTTCAGCATGAACAAATCTTGCTAAGAGTCTCAGAAAATATATATTTATTTGCAAACTATTATAAAAATTACAGTCCTAAAAGATTGTCACATAATTTCTCAAGCAATTTTAATATATGGCTTAGATATAACATTATGAAATCATTGCATCCAGTTTACATTTCCCCATGTCATCAGATTGCTCAAGTGACAGTCAGTTTCAGTTTCTGAAATTAAAACCTCATTTCTTCAAGCTCATTAGGAGAATGGTACTGATTTTGATAAGGCTAGGATTTTGCATATTGCTTCTCCTGCTTCACCTTTTATGTCCCCGTTACTAATAAAGTCATACACTGCTTGGATTTTCAGGATTGGACTCTAGATGTAAGGTGGTTCAACTCTTTATTCTATTTGAAAAATGAAAATATAATGTTCATGTGAATATCATAAAAGGTTTTACTTTCAAATTTGTTGTTATTTTAAGTCCAAATTCTTCCCCTTCTTATTGGTAAAGTTGGGTGAAAAAGCAAGGCAATGGTAGTGGATTTATAGCTCTGAGAGGTACTACAAAAGTACCAGCACAAGGAATGACTCCTTGAAGTTTTCCTTGAATAATAACGAGTCATATTTAAGCTGGCTTGTCCTAGTTCATCTGCACAAATGGAAGGGCATTCCAAGCATTTTGTAAGGATCATGCCCTTGGAAAGGTGGACACCAAAGCATTCAGAGAAGGATTCACCCTGAGATAAAATGCAGTGTCTCCTAGACAGGCTGAATGTCAGGTATGTCCCATGGGGCATCTTGGACAACTGAAATAATTTAGTGCTTCAATGCCAAGGCTCTCTGAGTGATTTTTTTGGTGGTAATGCATGTGTGTACATGTGTAGGGTAAAGACATCCCAGAAGCTATTTTTCCCACCTAGATTTATTTCTGTGAACGGCATTTATTATGCACTTCAAAGTCATCATAATTTTGTATGCCATTCATCTAGTTCTTTAGGCAATTTCTCCCAGTGCATCCCTGCAGCAGCATTTGCTTTGTCTGCAGGTGACACAAAATAAGCTGTGATACAATGCTAGCACACACTTCTCAGCCTTTGTAGAAGGATTTGTTAGATATTGATTTCGAACTAGAAAAGATGCAAAAATACAATCTCTGAAGGTAAAAACATAAAACCCAAATTCACATACTGTTAATTATTTTTAAATTGTGTTTATGTTTTGTGTAGCAGTATTTTGCAAAAAAGACAAATCATCTTAAGTCTTCCACCCTATCCCAGCAATTTGAAATGTTTTTAAAGAGTAAAGTTAGAAGGAAAAGTTACAGACAGCCTAAAATCTATATGCATATCATGTAATTTCAAGATGTTTTAAATACTGTGAGCACACACTGAAGGTTATTTCCTAATTTAGAAATTCTATTTCCATATTTAAAGTGAAAACTACAGTAATAGTTTGAGAACCGGAACAAATTATGTGAGCGTACCTTCCTCAGCCACAGAAATCCATCATTTTTAAGGAATGCACTTGTGTCATTTGTCCAGAACCACATCTCCCACATCTGTCTGCAGCACTCCTGTGCTACTCAGCAGCAGCACACTGGCTCAGCTGTGCACTACCACCATGCTGCCTTTCCCTCAGACTTTCTCTACAGCTTGTTATTGATTAAAACAGAGGAAAAAAAATAGTGATGTAAGGAGTAGAGTTTTTCAAGTCAGATGTCGGATTTCTGAAGTTACCTTGACTGGTTAATCCAGAGTTCTGAGTATGTCAGATCAAAAGCTCCTCCAGTTTTGGTGGTGTCTGTTTCTATTCTGCTGAGACAGAATACTACTTTTAATCCTTCTTGTAATTCTTCCATGATTACCACTGCTCTCTTTTCAAGAATTTAAACAAAGTAAGGCAGAAAATAGGATTTATCTTCCTACTGTAGAATTATTCCTTTCTATTTACTCCTAATCCAAACCTAGCCGGACTGAGTGTTCTACTGAGCTCGACATTTAATATGCTGTATTATTCAAATAGTCAGATTTACCATAATCTCCTTGAAGATGTCTTGACTTCTCATGCTGCTCAGGAGACGTCATGCTTCTCCAGCCATCCTCCAGCCATTTGCATGAGATCTGCCAAAGAGCTCAGATGACAGAGGTGGAATGGATGGCCCTTAGAGGATTTCTCTGGCAAAAATCCAGTCCTTTGATGATACAGAGCTACTCCTTACGTTACCTTTATTTCTACTGTCAACATAGATAGTAAGGTCAGAAACATAAGTCATGTCTGAGAAATCACTACCTAGATTTATTATCTGCCTCAGCTGCATGAAACAGTGTCCTCCATTTTATTTTAACTTATTCTAACATAATTGCTCCAGAAACATGGGGCTGCAAAATCAGCTCTGCAAAAATGATGACTGCCTTTCCCTGGCTTAAATCATGTGCTTTTGAATGTGCCCAAGGACATATTCACACCCAGACTCTGCCAGTCCTGGAAAAGTGTGTCAGATGTAAATTACATGATGCTAGCACATCACTAGATTGAAACAGGAAGAGCTTATTTGTTCCTGTTCCTATTCAAAAGGTATTTTGATAGACACAAAGAGAAAAAAAAAAGAATGCTTGTCTTAAACTTATCTTAAATACTTCCTAACCTGGAGCACTACCAAAGACCCTATGAAGCAGTAATGATGTGGATGTAAACATGTTGAGCATTATCAATGGATACCATGAATATAAACAGTTTAAATAGATCCAGCTGGTCAGTAACGTGGCAAAACCAGCCTTCTCTAAAATGGCTGCCCTCGCTCTTTCAGCCCAGTAGCCAAAATGCTGCACCCACCTTCCTGGTTTTCTGGCATTCACAATGCAAAAGCACCTTGGACAAAGGCAGACATGTTTTTACACAGATTGTTTTGCCTTAACTCCTTCTAAGTGCTGGAAAAGCTGAGTGCTGGAGGCAGAGAATCTGGGACAGCCTGTACTGAGTTAGTGATACATTGTCAGGGCAGTCACTGGTGAGAAGTAATGGCTTTTTGGGTATTGTGGCCCCTCCCATCACTTAAAAAGGTCTCTGCTGGTGTGTTGAGGAAATCTGCGCAACAAAATGAGACATGTGAGCTTAGACTGGCATAAAAGGGAAAATGTTCAGACATTTAAATTGCTCCTTGAAACAAGCCTAGACCACAGCGACATGCTTCCCATTAGAACTGACAGAAAATGCTCACATGAGTTCCAGGATTTCAGTCATTTAAATCAATGCTAAAATTCTTTTCAACATCAAACATAAACAGATTGGACCAAGAAAGATATATAATGACATTTAATTTTCATTTATGTAACTGCAGGGGGAAAGCTGATGAGTATAAGCTATGAAATCTTGGATGTGACTACTTAAATATGTGTAATCATACTATTTCCTCACACTGTCTTTTTACTGTAACTTGGTCTAGAGGCAAATTTATGAAAAGTAGTCTAAAGGTTTGCATTTTTTTACAAAGAGGCATGAATTCTGTTAATGTAATGAAACACATTTACATGATGTCCATGTCAAATTTTTGCAGGTTTACATAAGGGATTGTGGGGTCATATATAACATGCATCTAACTCTTCTGGGCTAGGCAGCTGGGGGGTGAAATCTTAACTTTGTCTCTTCTCATACTTGTTAGAAAGTTATTCATATCCCAAGCAACTGAGCAGTTTCTCTGGAAGCTTAGCTTGGGTAGGGGTCTTTTCATCCTCCTCCCTCTCCTTCTTTTTCCATCCATAGTGTAAGTTCCGTACTGGAAAACAGAAGCAGCCCCAAATATATAAATGGATACAATCACAGTTAACAAAACATTGCAATCAGGGAACAGGTAGTAGTTCTTTTTTGCATGTCTGCAACTAACTCAATAGGAAAGCAACATGGGAAAACCTCAGGATATTTTAGCATCTGAAAAGCACTGGTCCTTGCTGAAACAGGCCTTTTCAGTCTCAGCTTCTGCTGAGTCACAGAGTTTGTTGCCTTTGAAGGCTGAAGTACCTTGGCTTAAAATTGAAGTTGCTCTGGAAAAATTCAGACCTTCCCTAATGACCATATTTGCATGCTATTCTCAGTAGTATTTACATATAATAGGACACCCTCCACAGGAAGGCTTCTTCAAAACACAGTCTCTGCTTACACTTTGAATTTCCCTATTCAAAGGGGAATATTCAAAATTATCTATGCATCACTACTTCAAAGTGTTTCACTGGGAGTACTCTGCCATATATTTGGGAGACTCATCATAGTAGTTTCAAAGCTGAATATATAGCCAACTGTAAGATTGCCACCTGGGTTTTGTGTGTGGAGGCAAAGTATTACTCAGGCAAGAATCCTACCTGGCCTGACCTAGCCTACTTCTGTTGAGGACAAGGAGTTTCTGTTGAGTGATGTGAGATGAAAACCCTTCCCTGAGCTTTTCTTAGTTCCTTCTTTCATTCACGTCCCTGTAGGGTTTTTTCTCTGGAGCACACAGAGGATCCAACTGTGAGTTCATGAGCCTGTGTAACTTGCTGAGGTCTAGGATAATCTCTGAGGAATTTCTTCTGGTTCCATCTTGGTTGTTCCAGCTCTGTGGACTTTGAATGGACTGTAGTGCTCAATCCCTCAATGCTAGGGTAATTGGTGATGGCAAGGGGTGTGTGAGTGGAGAAAGTGGGTCTGGATTGTTTCCCATAGGATTTCCTGTAGAACCAAGGCAAGCTGGTCAATCATCCTTGTCCTGAAAAGTCAAGCTGCAAAGCTGTGAAAGGATTCCTGCATTCTGACAGTGGCTTCAACTGTACTATCCTCTTAATCTCTGTCTTCAATCCTCCCATGCAGCCATCTTCTCCCACCACCCACTTTTCTGCATCACTTATGCCACAGGTATTTAGTGTTTTGTACTGAAAAAGCTTTCCATATGATTATATTTTTCTTGTGTCATGTGCTGGGGACCACTCAAATACCTTAGAAGAACCTTCTCCATTAAATATCTTTTAATTAACAAGCTGTTGTATCTCCTATTTCATTTATTCAGAATGAATGCTAACTACCACAAGTTTTGCCTGACAGCTTAGGAAGTAATTTTGTATCTGACCTCATAGGAGCCCACATTTGCTTCGATCACTTTCTTTTTCATACTATTTTACAATTAAGGAAGATAGTAGAGGACTCAGAATTCTAGTTATCTACCTTAACCAGGTGCAGTGAAAGTGTCAGGACATGGAGTTTGTCCAAATCTTCCTCCCACCTTAGTCCTAAAGGGACTCAAATCTAGGCTCCCACTAATGGTTATGTATGCTATAGCAGCAACAATAATAATCATACCTGGAGTTGCACTGATACAGTGCCTTTCATCTTCAAAGTACTTTGAGAACCCTGTATAATTAGTTTGCTATGGAGTCATCACTGACAATACTGCATGAACCCCAGTACTACCCACTGTGAGAGTCAAAGAGGGAATCTGAACAGTCACAGAGACCATACATAACCTCCATATCACTACTAAAAGAAATTGAAAATGCTGAACAAGTATATTTTAACACTTCACACAGGAGGAGGATCCACAACCAGCAGGAAGCCAGTCTCCCTACGATAAGGAAACAGGAATGTTTTCTTTGCTGGTAATCTACTGCTTCAGATCTCTAAACACATTCTAAACACATTTTACCTTGAACTGTTTCTCAGTCAAGCTGGCAGAAGATCACAGGTAGATTATCTCATTGCATGGAATCTTCATATTCATGTAACTAGAATATATCAATTTTTTTTAATTTAAAAAGTTTTGATTTTATTAATCCAGAAGGGATGCAGACACAATAAATATAACATTAAATAGATTTTTACAAATTTCAATGAGACTCCATGGGAACAATTTATCTAGAGTTTGCCATTGGCAATTGACAAATACAATTTTAATATCATAGCATTTTGTCAAGTATTTCCAGTGAGCTTACAACAGGTCCTTGTCAATGTCCAGGGGTTTGCTCTTTAAATCAGCTTGGCATTTTCTGGAGATTATCATCCCAATATAAATTTGTAAACAGCCTTTTCAAAACTACACCATTAAGAAAAGAGAAGGAAAAAAAAAAAATCGGTAAGAGTCCATTCAAACTGGTGAGAAAAAGAATGCAGAGGAGCAGAGCATTTTTGTATAAAGGACGCTTGGAGTATCTCGGAACATTACTAATTTTTATTTGCCTCACACTTGTACACAAGCATTTATTTTCTCAGCACAAAACCTACTGTGCTTTATTTGCCCTTTCCAAATATTTTTTTTCTTATGGAAGATTCCACAGGACAAAAAGACACAATTTTACATCATTGTGTATATTAATGGTCAAATGAAGAATAATCTTGAGATTAGTTTTTAAAACTTGTGGTCAGGCAGAGTTACTGGACAAGCAGAAGCAGCTCTGCTTCCCATGCAGTTAATGAATACGTGCACTCACATGTCTTGATTTTTGCTCCATTTTAAGATTACTGTTTCTTTTTTAAAAATTGGTGTTCTTCCCTGTTATATTTAAATATCATACAAAACCATAAACATAACCATATGTCAGAATGAGTGTTTTACTGATGAATGACGGTTTGGACTCAGACTCTTTGCTTTTATTTTTACTGCTTATTCCATTAGTTTTAATTGAAATGTATTCTCTGTGTATGTTACATTCAGCTTATTTTTAGCTACTCTTGGACTTCTTAAGGAAAAGTCAGCACATGACCTCAAGAGTATGAGAGGTACCTACTAAAGTTGCCTTTTCTCTCTCCCATGGTACATTACTACAGCTTCATCCACACTGCCACTACATAACAACCATAACGTCACCTATCCTCAAACAAGAAATAATGTTTTGAAAAAGCAGGGAAACAAGGAAAAGGGCTGGGGAAGAGCAGTGAGATTAATGATTTGGGTAGTCCTTCCAGGTTTTGAGCAATCACAGCTGTTTTATTTCTGTAGCAAGAGAAGTTAGCCTTCCACACCAGCTATTTTTACAGTGGTGGAGCTGCAGGTCTTTGAGCAGGAGGAAGGAAAGGGAGTGACAAGGCACAGCTACATGAGAGGTGGTGTAGGAAAAAAGGTGACAGCCGGAAAACGGATGTCTCAAAAGAAAGAGTTTCACTAAAGTAGATGTTCTGTGAACTTCCCATATGCAACAATAGTGGAACTTTGAATCCGAGATTACAGTGTGCAAAGTGTTGGAGGTGAGAAACTCGGAGCTTAAGAGTCTCCAGGAATTCATGGAGTTTCTCTGGGCCTGACTCCACTTTTGAAACAGATGATGAATACATATCTCAGCAGAGAAATGCGGTTTGCTTCACAATTCTGCCAGGCAGTATACAGCAACACTGAGGGAAAATGTCCACTTCAAGGGTATGAGGAGGAAACTCATCCTCCTTTTTCTTTCCCCCTCATTTTCAAAGCCATATGTACAGCTGTGCTTTCACACTCTCATTCTCTGTTGAACCTTTGTGTGGCCCTCCTTTTTAATTTTGTATCTGACACTGCTCCCTTTTTTTTTTTTTACCTCTACTCAGTGGTCAGGTACACTCTGCGTGTCTGAGCACGGTGCACCTATTCAGAGGCACAGCCAGCCCTGGGGCTTGGGGCAGTATTTCCACATCCTAGTGACACTGTGGCTGATTCAGTGTGTCCAACAGAGAAGGTGATGTTACTAAGCAGGTCTGAGCGCCACAGCAGTGCGGCTGCCACGCTTCTGGAGCTGTCACGCCCTGCTGCGCTGAGTCACCAGGAGGCACTGGCCCAGGCTGGTGCTGGCTCAAGGACAGGGAATCTCAGCGGAGAGCACCAGGCTGCTGTGCACAGCGGACCTGCCCAGCATTTATGTCCGCACTGTTTCTTCTCTTAAGTTTTAATTGCGCTTTTGGATCCCACCGGACCTTTGCCACATCTTGCCTTATTTTCAATTGCTCTGGGCCATATTCTGGCAAGCTTTTCAAACTGTGAGCTTTTCAGGCATTCCCTATCAAATGTAAATAGAGCATTTGCAGAAGCATGCAAACTGAGTAGCTGATCTGTTGATGGTTAGATGTTTTGGGTAAAGGAGGAGGATGCATTTTGCAGTTTTTTAGAACCAGAGTGTCAGAAATGATTGTTGTGGCACTTGTGTGTTCCTGGGCTCTTTAATAAATTTGCAAGTGAATGAACTGGAAGTATCATGTAGCTTTTTGCAGGCAACATTCATCATGAACGTACATATTTCTCATATATTTTTTTACTTCCTTTATTCACTTCTAAAAAAACTTAAAACTGATACACATTTTCTAAAGTTTTTAATTAAATTTATAAAATTTGTTGTAGTGGCCTGATGTCACGTATGATATTTAACATATGAATTGGGACTTATCTGAGCCAATAGCAGTGACCACAATTCACTGGAAGAAGACTCAGGAAATCTCCAGTCTGTGACCTTTACTCTTAGATTTCCTTTCTGAAAATTGTCAATTGTACTCCCTTCCTTTGTCTGCCCTATATAGATAAATTGTAAGGTTTGGAGAAAAGGAGGTTATTAGTGTTATACAGAACATCTGAGGCTCATTTGAGACATAGGAAGGGCTCACCGTTGGAGAACAGATACAGTCATTGCCCTGGTCTGTCTACCAGGTCCTCAGGGCAGGAAGATGTGGTCCACGGATCAGTCAGCTCCTGCAGAGATTTAACGTGCGTATCAGCATTATAAAGCCAGTTCTAACCAGTAATAATTTAAACCAAATCTCACTGTAACCCAGTGGTTAGGAGCAGATGCGTGAGCTGTTCTGTTCTCTGTGCAGTGCAGGTGAAGTAGGCAGCTGAGCAGCTTGCCTGCCATCCTTAGTGACAACACCATAATTTGCCTGTCCAAAGCACAGACACAGAAATTCAACTATCAAAAACCCCTGTTATGTTTGAGTACAGTTGGTCAGAAAGTTTTGTGTTTTCCATAGGCATTTTGTTTTTCAGGAGCAAAAATGAAAGTGGAATTCAGTGGAATGCTGCCATGAAAGTTGTAATGAAAAAACATCGCAATCATTAAGAAAAGCATCACTATGTCTTTGCAGTAGTTGCTGTCTGGAATAAGCTCTCCTGGTTTCCTTTCAGGCTGCTTTAAAGGCCTCATGACACATCATGGCCAGGTCTCTTGTCTATTCTCATGGTGCATCTTGGAAAATCCAAAATAAGTTGCACCAGATGGAATATCCTTTTCCATTTCTAAAAATTCACAAATACTCAAAACACAAAGTGATCATGGAACCCAATATGTAAAATGTCTTGCTATTTTTTTTATTAAATGCTCTGATTAACTTACATGTCTTAATCAAGAATGATAACAGTTCTATGTTTAAGGCTGATGACTGAAAGTAGAAAACAACTCAAGATGAAAAAACTTGAGAGAAACTGTCTTTGCCACCTGGATTCATGGCATCTTTTGCTTGCTGAGGTTTTACTGTGGCACTGACAAACAAAACTCAGCATCAAAAGCTACAAACAAAACTAAAAAATAGAATCCTTTCCAGTATTGCTTCATTTTTAAACAGCTGCTTCACAGGTGGAGAAATATTGCGCACAGTGGTTTTCGTGCTGGGTGCCAGGCTCACCACAGGTAGCTCGGTGAGAATCTTGTATATCCGTGGAGAATCTGATTGGAGGGAAAGCAGGTGGCTGAAGTGCAAAGAGAAGGAAACAGGTCTAACTTCTGCTGGGAACTCCTGCTGCTGGGTGGGGAGAGTTGGTGGTGATGCTTACGTGCCTGAAAGCTCGCCAGCGCTGGTCGTCTGGTTGCTCTTGCACTTGATGAATCGGCTCTCAGAGTCCCTCCTTCACATACCTTTTCTCAGCGCTTTGAGTTAGTGCTACCTCAATCTATTTTTAACAGCTACATTTTCCATGATTAGATTTTAATGCTATTTATTTATTTAAACTGAACCAAACAATTCCACATAAGCTGAACATTCCAGCGGGCATCACTCTTGGCCATGCAGAGGATTCTAAATCTAGTTTAAATTACATTCCTTGAATGGTAGAAAAAGCTGGGTCATGTGCCGATGCTTGCTGATGAATAACCAAATCATTCTTTCACACACTGCAAAAACTTTATTAAGGAAAGATAAACAGGTTAAAGGTCTTTCAATGGCTGTGCTGTCTATACATAGCAATTTCCCCTCATTTTTTCCCTCTTCGGCTCCTTGTTGAATGTGTATTGCTTACTCTCAACATCTGCCATAATCGAGGCAGGTCCTCTGTATTTTCACTGAAGTTAAAGGAACTGAAGAACTTGGGATAATTAGACTCAGTGTCTCTGCCAGTTTCTGGCAGATATGTGAGAGTATGAAGTTTTTAGGTCCCTCCCTCCTGCACGGACAGCAAAAGAAGGTATGACAATTTGTCATCTCAAAAACACCTTTTCACAGACAAAGAGATCATCTGCACAAATCTGTGGCATAGCTGTTTCTGAGTCTTTGTGCTAGGCTTCCAAGGCTTCCCGGTAGGAAGGGAGAGTGTGCTTCCCAGTTGCATCCATGTTAGTAAAATAAATCACTTGTGTTAAAATTAGCAGTGGGTGAACTGTTTCAGTTAAAACAAAAATTGTCCTGGATTGGTGCCAATCCTCAAAATAAATTTAAGCCAATTTTATTTTTAAGTTTTAAAAGTAATAAAAGTAGTAAGCATATGATATATATATAGACATATGCACAGAGAATAGCTCAGGGATTAGAAAAAGATGTATTTCGCATCTGGAGCCCTAGTTTTGCATATGCATGCAAGCAACTTTGCTCATGTGAATTATCCCCTGGTACCATACACTATTTCCTGTCTAATCAGGCAGCAACATATACAAAAGGCTTTAGTGCATAAGGGTGCTATAACCTGCAGAACATCACCATTTGTCCATCTAGAGAAGAAAGACGACACTTGTTAATAGGACAAAGCTGGCACCAATTAAACCACGTCCAGCACATTGACTCCACTTTCTGGAAGCAGAGTCATCCCCAAATATTGTGTTAAGAAGTACAGCCAGCCCTGCCTACAGCAGGATGTGGCTTCCAAATATCATGAGTTGCATATAATTTATTGCGTAAATTAAAGCGGGGGGACAAAGGGTGAGAGGGATGAGGCTTCAATGGGCTGTGGCCTCAGAGAGGAAGATCAGTTTGGTTTACATGGGGAGCATGGGGGTTATTTTGAGGAGTTGGAGGAAGGGAGTGTTGTCCATGTACATTATTTCACACATCATAAACTTCATTTCTTGGAGTTTTTTTTAGTAGCCCAGGAACAGATCATTCCCATGTGAGGTTTAACAGCACCAAACTGTGAACATAAGATGTGGGGATTTTGTTTGGATTATTTTGTTTTGATCTTCAGCTTTCATCTTCAATGGCTGCAGGGGGTGTTTACTCCTGCAGTCTTGTGCAGGTGTGATAGTCACAAGTGAGGTAAGGGTGTGAGGATGACTATCTTTAGTTTAGACTGACTGCCTAAACTTTACTGAAAATTGTTTCACTGCTTTGGCAGCTCTGACCTGGTCTGTGCAGTGACACGTAGTGCTGCCAAGCACACCCAGACATCTCACTCCTGTATGATTTACCTTCCTAGGAACAAGTCAACAGGGAAACTGTACCGAGTGTACCATAACCTCTCTGGAAAATACACATTTTTTACAGGCCCATACACACTTTCACAACAATTGTCCTTTTTTTGCATGAAACTTTTGGCCCTCCACAGCTCTTTTTTAGATATATCTTCTAGAATGGAAACAGAACTTTACAGCCACCTTCTTTCCAATTCACCATGAACATCCTTCACCCGTTCCTGTTCTTCTAACAGCACTGTATCTAGGTGTGGATAAACAATGGAGCTTGCTAGAAGGGGCCCCCTAAGATACCATTCTAACTGCTGGATTTGTGTAATAATGTCTTGAAAATGCCAACACACATGAAAAGTTGCTTTTGTGGCTGTAAGGAAATGCTGGATAAATTACTTGAGTTTCATGCGAGTATTGGCAAATCACTTTTGTACCAGCTATACAGAAGTGAGGACACTCAGAAATGAGATCCCAATAGTAAAAGAACTGGAACCTTCATGAACAGTTATCACCCCACTTTAGTATGTACAATATATGTTGAACATAGGACTTTTTTTTGTACAAATAGCCATGAAACACAATAAAACTACAAGAGACCAATTTGTAAAAAAAAATTAAATCCTGCCCGAGGACCTCCCTAGAACTGAAGCTGAGTTACAACACTTCAAATGCGTATTAATTGGGACATATGGTCTAGTATTTAAGCAAAGACATGGATTTGTTTGGCCAGAGTGTTCAGGTGATCCTTAAGATTGAAGCCTTCATGGATCTGATGAAATTTGTGATCAGCTGATGGAAAAGTTTACCTTACAATAAACTTGAAAGGCTGTCCTGCACAGAAGTGACACACAGGAATTTGTTGTTGGGCGTCCCTGTGAAATCATCTGCAGTGTCTGTATGTGTTCTGTTACCCCCAAGTCCCTTGCAAAATACTGACAGACTTCTGAGGCATTGCCCTGAAGAAAGGCTGGTACAACATTCATCTTGCTCGATGCATACATGCAGAGGAAGGCGTCTTCCTGGAGCCTGCCAACCACAGGCTGTCATGCTGCATCTCTGATGGGCCCTGTGGAAGAGAGGTCATCATATTTCAGTCCCTGAACAGCATCACTGATCCCTTATCTCCCTGTTTCATTAACTGTAGGACTCTCCTGCAGTGGCAGTGGGATGGTGAGAGCTGCATTTTTTTGGTCTTGCACAATGAAGATCAGACGAGACCAGCGAGGAAGACCACCTGCACCAGACCAGACAACAAATGAGTCCAAACTGAGCAGTCCATCATGGAAGCCCTTTTGCTGCCCATGAATGAAGGCANTGATGTTGACCTTAAAAGGCTGCTACTTTTTATTTTAAGTCAAGCAACAATCATTACCACAGATTATTCACTGTACATTCTTCATACAACTCTTTATCAACAATGCCTACAAATAGAACTCTAAATGATAAGAGATAAAGTAGATGGAAAGGGATGATGTTGCATCAGTAGCATGGCCTGTAAGGGAGTTTGTGGAAGACCATATGGAAAATATATAATTTAACATTTAATATTACATATTAATGAGGTAAATCAATTATATACATGCCTATTTTAAAAAGCTACTGAGTACGTGTTTGAATCTGCATCTGATCATTCTTTGCATCGTAAGAGTTTGCATGAGTATGAAAATGCATCTATTTATAATGACTATGTATACGCATGCATGAAGGGTTTTATATCATTTATGTGTGTATTGGATATCGTTTTTTGTTTTCTTTTTTTTTCTGTTTTCAAATCCTGCTTCTGTTATTAGAGGACCAGGTGATGGTATAGAGAGCATTTAGTGTGTTTTCTGGAGTATAGCATGTGTTTACTATAACCTAGATGACCTGGACTCGTTAAAAATACTGTCCTCCTTTTTTTCCCGTGATGATCAGTAGAAACGAATTTCGGCTCCCCAAGTCACAGGACACAGCCATGGTATGAGCTGGAGCAAGTGAAAGAATAGATAAATTTAACATTCTTATTTATCATATAGATATTTATATGATACATGATATTTTCAGTGTGTTCAGTGGCAAAAGATGGTAGTTCCCATGCTGTATAATAAATGACATGTGTCTCCTTTGGCAGACACTACTTTTGAAAAAAAAGAAAGAACAATAACAAAAATTCACAACAGTCTACTGTTTCTTCCTGTCTCTCAGAACACTTTTCCAGGGTCAGCCGTGTGACTTGGAGAGCTGTTCCCTAAAGGTAATATCTTAATCACACTGTTCCCTGCAGATTGGAGCAGATCAAAGAAACAATAAATCCTCTGTCATGCACAGGACAAAAAACCAGATCACACCATGCTTCTCAGGTGACTGGCAGGTGTTGAAGATTTTTGGGGCAGCATTTGTGACTAATTGCTCTGTTTCTGTACCTCAAGTTTNACATGCAGAGGAAGGCGTCTTCCTGGAGCCTGCCAACCACAGGCTGTCATGCTGCATCTCTGATGGGCCCTGTGGAAGAGAGGTCATCATATTTC
Source organism: Hypocryptadius cinnamomeus (assembly GCA_013400635.1). Lineage (NCBI taxonomy): Eukaryota > Metazoa > Chordata > Aves > Passeriformes > Zosteropidae > Hypocryptadius > Hypocryptadius cinnamomeus. The sequence goes on along the minus strand of VYZP01001806.1, from coordinate 4,779 downwards.
AGTCCCTGAACAGCATCACTGATCCCTTATCTCCCTGTTTCATTAACTGTAGGACTCTCCTGCAGTGGCAGTGGGATGGTGAGAGCTGCATTTTTTTGGTCTTGCACAATGAAGATCAGACGAGACCAGCGAGGAAGACCACCTGCACCAGACCAGACAACAAATGAGTCCAAACTGAGCAGTCCATCATGGAAGCCCTTTTGCTGCCCATGAATGAAGGCAGAGTGGGGAGTACCAAGGGGATGGCTGTTGCAGGCTGAGCCCATGGACTGCACCAGTCATACTGGTAACCCTATGGTGAGAACATTCGTGTACACTCTGTGATGAACAGGCAGCCTACTCTATTTGATGTTATGGAAACATGGGAGAATCAGTGGAAGCAAAACCTATCAGAATCTCTTTTTTTCATCTCTGCAGACCCAAGAATTATAACTATTTATCTTAGGTTCATTAGGTGACTCATTGTGTTACGCATTTAATATATTTCACGTGGACAATGTTACATCTCTTTTCAATAAGTAATTTAAAAGAGCTGTTCATGTCATACAAGACACAAACAGTCTGTCTGTAAGTCAGTATCTTAGATCCTCATCAACTTTGTCAGATTTTCTTGTTTTCAAATTCCTCATTTTAAAAATATGAGTCAACATAAATAGCTTTGAATCTTTGTTACCTCATTAACCAATGGCGGGTGACTCTGCTCATAAAATATTTACATAGACAACAGTCTTGTGCCGGTGATGTATTTTCACAGAGTGTACAC
>VYZP01001803.1:40154-56473 GCA_013400635.1 Hypocryptadius cinnamomeus | reverse complement strand
GAAAATACAGCAATCTTTTTGGAGCAGCTACTGCAGGCATCAGTGTTGCAACTCTCCTTCCTGTGAAAATTTGCCCATTGGAAAATGAAGAGGAAGGAGGTGATAGATGTCTTAAAGACTGTTAATAAAATCCAGGACAGCCATAAAAAGTGCAAGTCAGCAAAACAATTGGAAGTGCAAAATGCAAACTGTTAAGTTTCCAAATTATCAAGTAATTTAATCTTGAATGATTTATATTCCATCACTGGAATAGCCAGTACTATGTCCTGCATTTTTTCGTGTTTGACTGACAAGAAAGACGATTTATGGTACTAATAAACCTCTTAGCATCCGCTACTTTTAAAGAAGCAGATTTAAAAAAAAATCTTGAACTTATTACTGAGATTCATTTTAAAGTTGCACAGAGTCGTAAGGTCTGATTCTCTCACCTTCTCTGCAACATGTCATTTTGTTTGGCTATTTTTATCTTCCCAGCTTGTGTGATAGTTCAGATGTATGCATATATATTGGAACTTACTTTGCCATTGGATTTTTAAGCAGAGCTCTCCCACCATTATGGGAAGAATGTGTATTTCCCAGTACCTAAAGACATCCAAGCAATTTCTGTGCTCTTACACTAATCCAAACCCCGAATAACTCTATCAAGGTCAAAGTAATATAAAGCAGAACACAGCCTAGCTTTGATTCAAGTAAAGTATGGTTTTATACAAATACAGACAAAAGACACAATGAAAAGTATGCATTTAGAAGACTTTTTTCTCTTTTCCTTTATGTACCATATTCCTTCTATCAAAGGTGGCCTTTACCAGCTTGGATACTGCAAAGGAAGCACAATCTTCCTTCATTCCCTGGCATCTCCTCAGTAAGACATTCTAGTTCATTTGGTAGTGAGAGGTGGTGTACTCATCAACATCCACTTAATTGGAAAGAGAAAAGCTAAGACTCGGCCTTAGTGCAGCCTGTTTCCTTTCTCAAGACCCAACTTCAGATTACATTCCATGTGAGGTCACTAACTTGCAGCTTTGTTGGACCACCTGTAAAACCCATGTGTGGCCAACAGCTTCACAACCCTTTTCCAATAAGCACAGAGCCTTTTTGCTTCATTTTTTTTACAATAGCAAGTGTTTTGCTTTGCAAACCCAAGGAGACACTGAGCTGAATTTTAGAAAGCCATCATGTCATGAAATACCCTCCTGAACATCTCGTGTGTGAGAAATGTCTCAGTTCTGTCATGACATGTTCACTAGTACATCTTGTTTTGCACAACGCCAAGCAAACAAAGTGCGCCTATCTGGACTGAAATCATCGGTCGGTAATATCTGTGCTGTCTTTTGGAGATGTATTTTTTTTTTCCTCCCTTTCTTTTCTTCAGGGCAACTTGCAAAGAAACTATCTATCTCCATATTTTTTAATGAGCCTCCAATTAGCCAAGTGCCTGGATGCTCTATTCCAGTTGGTTTTTTTTCACAAGGTATTACGCTAATCTGCGCATGTAAAGCAGAGTGGTGATCCCTCATCTTGTCAGTGCTCTGCCTGAGAACAACCGCAGACCTGAGACACGAGCTCCACAATATCACATGCATATTTAGAGCCATTCACTGCTCTCAGCAAATGACCTGTGAAGACTGGTACGCCAGAATTATGTACTTCCATTAGAATTTAGAAACACTACTAGATCTTGTGCTTTATTTTTACAAAGCGCAGGCAGCAGGGAGAATAACATACACAAAAATTTAAAGCGAGAGCAACCAAACACCACTTGAACTCACAGCAGCTACAAAAGCAGCAGCAACTGGATTTTCAAAAACTGGGACCCAAGGAGAAAGAGCAAGCAATGCATGCAAACAGAAAGAAGCACAAGTGAACTCTGCCAACTGCTGGAGGAGTGCAGTCCAGCAGGGACAAGGCACACGGAGTCTGGAGGTCCCACCACGCCCTAGCCAGGTACACCCACCACGGGGCTCATGCCTTTGAAGCTGTCGATGCTGCTCTTGTCCCTGAGGCTGTGCTCACCTCCTGCCACAAAGTGCTTTGGTGCACTGGCGTTAATGAAATGTAAGTGCGTGCCTAAGTGCCCTGCAAAACATAGCACGAGCAGAGGAATCTTATTTAAGGTTAAAAGCGTGGCTAAGTTCTTTAATCAACAGAGCTGTGCTTAGGGGTTTCCTGCAGGATTGAGACCTTAAAGTTAAATTCTGCCAGCATTTACACCCAGCAATGAAAGTCAAATTCTGCCCTCTATTATAAGCAGACAACCCCTTTAGATTGTATTTGAAATCAATGGGATTGCCTGGGTGTAAAATGAGAACAGTCCCTTAGTGCCACAGAAAACCAAGCAACAAAGCAATTTTACAATGTTAAATTCAGCAAATAAATTCTGGTATTATTGTTTTCTCTATTGTTACATTTTTATTCAGCTTTGCTTTGAAATTATGTAGGTAGAAAACCAGAATATAATATTTTAAAAATGGTTGTCTGAAGCTCCAAAATTTATTTAAGGCAGTAATTTCTAGACACACATGGCAATCACATTTTATCTTCAAACCAATTCAAGGTGCATTAGTCTGTTATGGTAACATCTGGGAGCTTTCTCAAAAATTAGTAATTTTAAATAAAACTGTTTGTGTCATTGGGGTCAGAGGCTCAAGGGTTTCTAACACTGGTTGAGTGAAGAGTATTGATTCCTTCTACAGTCCTTGCTGAGACAAAATTTCCACTTATGTGAAGGCAGCTTCTGCTTGGACAAGGTTTCCAAGTGAAATGATGCTCACACAACCCAACCACTGAACCCCACAACAACACTGTAACATACCACAAGTTACCTGGGCAAACCCAGATGAACAAACCCAACTCAAGAGTCACAAATTATTTGGTGGTAAAGAAGATCCAGCTTAGGGAGATCCTTGTCCCACTTTCTGTTTCTAGCATTGCCAAGTCCTTAAGTAAAATTATGGCATTCCTTCTGTTGTCATACAGTTTCTCTTTCAGAGAATATATTAGTCACAACAAAGGCTGGGGGTTTTGTTTGTTCAGTTGGTTGGGTTTTTTACAATAAGACAGACTTCCGTCTATTTCTAGGGGAAAAGGTACTCATTTGTTTGTGTAACTCTAGTTCAAGCAGGAGAGCCTTGGAGAGGCCTTTCATGCAGAGTGCTGCCTACAGGATTTCCCAACTTCACAAGGGTAAAGGAAAGATAAGGCAGTTGGTTTCAATACCAAACTTTATGAGGAAAAGGTGAGGATATGCCACTTGGACTACATGTTTGTGGTTTCTCCTGCCGTTTCCTCACTTACTGAATATATATCATAGCCATTGTGGTTTACCCTCAATGTAACCCCTTCTGTGATGAAAGAAACATCAATCACTCACTGTGGTGGGTTTTAGCAATGTAGGTTCACGACACCATAAAATTTGGGAAGTGTAGGGACACTGGGCTCTGATAAAATGCCAATGTCACTTGCTTAAATTAAGAAACACATTCAGATCTGGTTTATACTCAAATTAAGAAAGCCGTTTGTTAAAAAGGTTATTTTTCAAACCAAAATTATTCCCGGCACTACCACATCACATGATCAACCAGAAGATAGCTAGCTCCACGGCAGCAAACCCAGGAAATATACTTGCTTTGCTTCATACATTCAAAAGAATCCCTTTAAAAAAACCCAACAAAACAAATAAAAATTCCTTCCTAGCAAAATAAGAGACAATACAAGAGACAATTTAACTTGCATTATACCAAGAAGATGGATGATTTGCAACAAAAAAATAATTAAAATAATTAAAATACACTGCATTCAACCTTGAACATTACTCAAAATTATTAGGCTAATGACTAAAATCCAGAGCTTGAAAAAAGTTAATGTTTTAGTATTTTTGTCTATCAAGAAATAAAGGTACCTTCTTGGCACACACTATTACAATTTAAGGTGAGTAGAAGAAAAAAGCCAAAAGCCAACTGCCCAGAACCCTAATCTTTAACAATTCTTTGAAATACGACCTCCTACGTCATTTAATTTTTGAAAACCCTAAGGTCATGTAACACACTTTCTCTGTCATTTGTAAGTACATTAACTCAGTGGCCATATGACAGTGAAATTATGATAATGGGCTGCTAAAATGGGTCATGCAGACACTGTGTTTCATGTTAGCTTCAAACAACAGTGAGAATATAGTCCAAATCAAATATGACAGTACAAAAGCACATGGTTTACTTTTCTCAGCACTTTGCCAGTAACTGGGAAGAAGAATACAACCATTAAATATAGATGCATTAGTAGACTTTCCCACCTATAAACTGTCCTTCTCTCGCCACCATGATGCACTAAAAGAAAACTGCCATGACAAAAAAAGCAAACTTTTTTAAAAAAGACTGTCTTTTTCCTTGTAAGGTTTTCCTTGCATAATACAAAGGTTATCCCTTGACAAAGCCAAGATTCTTAGAATGTAAACAGTATCTTAAAAGAAAACAGAGAACAACACAAATCTTCACACAAAATAAACCAGTTTTTGTCTTTTTAAAAGTATACAATCATTAGTGTGAATTCTTTTGTCTGTACGCCAAACTTAATGGATACTATTGCCTGAAGCCTATGCTTATCAACACAGACCTCTGAGGACCCCAAAATTAAAACATGTCTAATTTGATATATATCTACAGAAGCCAACAAGTCACTAAATTATTATTATTAATATTAATATTAATAATAATAACAACAACAACAAAATTTTCTTGAGGTGCATGCTTCAGAGACAGTTAATTTATGTTCCTGCTTGTATCAAGCTAGAGGATCAGGCATTTTTTTGCAAAATTCAAACAAGCACAGCACATCAGGGTTTACTTGTCCTTTCCTCTTTCATGCAGAGCATTGCATTTGGGAGAAAAAGAACTGCAGTGTTGAGACTCTTAAAGATGACCTTCTACAAATTCAGGCCACCCTCACAGGATCAAAATTTTTGCACTGGTTAAAATCATACAACTGCATTTAACCCATTGATTTTTTACTATATTAATGCTTATTAACTACCTGTAATAAAGGCACAATTTTCTATAAAAAGCCCTTTTCTCTTTCTTTGTCTTTTCTGCACAATTTGAAAACTGTCAGTCTAATAGTTCCTAAGAGAACTAAGCAGTAAGGCTGATGAACACAAAAGCACAGAAACACCACTGCATGCAAAAGTTAGCTGAATAGCACAGATAATTGCTTAGATAATTATTTTGATAGAAGCCCTGCTGAAAGCTCCTATATCTTATCATACATGTGAAGTGTACATGACCCACCTCCAACATGTGAGCTTTGTGCTCGATGATAACTGAAGTAGTGACTTTTTGCTTTTCCTTTTAGTTCAATACGATAAATAACATGTGCAGTTAGCTAAAAGGAGAATGGGCAACCTAGATTGCCAGGCTCATATTTATTTTTAAGCAAATTGTGTCTGTCAGACAGGGGGAGAAATCAAGTTACATAATTTATGTAAGGGGTGTCCATTATGTACATGGTAATGTAGCAGTCTGCAAGAAGACAAGCAAGTAGCAGCAAGAGAAGTTGCTCTTGAGGAAGATCACATTGCCCAGCTCCAGCCCGTGAGCTTCCTGAGCCTTATGCAGCCTGACTGACAATGAGATTTAATGTAGCCTAACTATAGTAGCCTTGAGCAGAGATGCAATTATAACAGGATGGCATAGAGAGTTTTAGTGTATTAGACTGTATCAGACTGTTGTGAGCATCAGTGGCGTAATCAGCAAATGCTTGCTCTTCCAGGCTCTTCCCCCCACCACCTGAAAATTCAGAGCATAAGAACCTTCCACTTTTAAAAACTTGAGTAAAGGTCATTTTGTTTTCCTCAATACCATAAAAAATGGCATAGCTAGATTTGACATGCATATGCAAATCAGCACACAGAAAAAAAACCACCTGATTTTCCTTCACACTAGGTTACTGTATCTGAATAAAATGTTAGATATAAACACTTTGACTAAGAAAAAACCCACACCAGCTCTTTGGTTTAATTGGCAGGATAGTCTTAGCAGATGTAGCAGTGCTGGTTATTGCCTCATGGCAGATCATAATAAAAATGTACAGTTCTCCACTGGTCAGAAAAACAATAATTCAACTTAAGTTGTATTTTACTATACTTCTAAACAAGACAGGGAGGTATCTTACAATACCTGAGAATATTACATCAATTACAGATAACTGGTTAATAATATCAGTATATGTAGCACTAAACAAATGGAAATACTTCTATAGGTAAAAAAAAAATCACTATGGCTTTTCAATTTCTGGAAGTTTACAATGTCATGAAATGCAGTATGTCACTTAGTGCTTTGACACTCAATCTTTCTTGGCCTTAATTGGCACTTTTTTTTCAAAGAGCTTTGAGTATATGAACCTAATGACTAGATAACTGCACCCACCCTCCCAAAAAAACCAAACCATTTTATTTCACGAAGATGATAACAAACCCAAATGTTAACTAAATGTGTGTTTATGCAGAGTTTAGAAGGAGAACTTTTGGCAAGAGTAAATAGAGACTGTTATTTTGACCGTACTTTTCATAAAACACATGTTCACACAGAACCACAAAAGGCGTACATACAGACTAAATATATGCACAAAAAAAAAATCCAACTAAAGCAATCCCACCTATATACCACAAAAGGAGTTACCAAATCATGCATTAACTTCTACAACCCATTCTAAAGTTCTTTTTTTCACTCTCATGATGGGTCTAGATAGATACTACATGCACTAAAGTAGCACAGAAATACACCCTTATCTAGCACTAACATCTTTAATTTGTCACTTTCATGGCAGACATTTCCAGATAGTCTAGAGGTACAGAAATTTTATGTTGCCAGCACAAAAGCAACTGAAGTACCTGACCACTTAAGCCCTCATATTTTAAAATTCGTGACAGATGCAAAGTAAATTTTACTAAAGACTATTATATAATCAATAATTTGTTCAAAACGTTTTTCTCATGGAAAGTTATGATGTTATTTCAAGCAACTGCTTATTACTATGTTATAAAGCATATTCCTCTGCAATATTCTGTTCAGGATCATGAAACTTTGGCAGCCTTATACATTTCCTCTTGATATACAGCAAGAAGTAACAGAGTTTGGGACAGTAATAAAAAGGATTCATCACTTTAAAATAGTTTAACATCCATTGTGTGCATTAAATGCTGGGAAAATGTTTGCAGGAGCTACTGCAAAAGAGCCGCAAATCTAATTCTTTTCCCCTGTCTGATTGATACAATCAGGAATTCATTTAAATGGCCCTTTAGTGAGCTGTCATCAAACTACAGCCCATTTACAGAAGGTTAGCTAATTAATGAACTCTTGATTGAAGATTAATTTGGCAACGCTTTTTAATTTTCACCTTAAAACTATGACAAACAATGATGTATTTTAATTAGAGCTTCAACTATAGCTGGGTGCTTTATATACATCTCTGATATTGTAAACAGATCACATCTATTCATTGGTAAATAGATAATAATGTTTAATTATCTGGAAATTAACAAAAGACTAACAACATATCCTAATTCTACACATGCAGAAAAAACATACGTCCATAAAATGAAATGTCATATTGAATAATGTAGATTCTACCAATGTACTTCCAAAATTCCTCTGTAACACATTGCTTTAATAAAAACTACTTGGTGCTAATTAAAAAAGAAAGATATGAGCAGGAGTATTCTGTACTCATACCTACAGATGCAATAATGCAACTATCCAGTATAAACCTGCTTTTTCTACATAACAATTATTCTGTCTTCATGTAAACTGTGGTATTTCTGTGCAATGATCGGTGATTTATTTGTCAAACTGCTAGAACGGGGAAGCCACACAGAGGTCTCAAAGCTCTCGACCAAGGTAAATAAAATGTCATAATATATTTAGCAAATAATAACGGAAAAAATAGAGAAAAACATCATCAGAAGATGCCAGGAAACAAATAGGAAGGCAGAGGAATAAAATTCCTAGTATTTTTTCTCCCAAATAAAGTCACTGTTCATAGTGCTGCAGCTTAAATAATGGCAGCAAATTCAACTGTATTTTCAGAAAAAAGTTCAATCACATTATTTTTCAATTTATCATTCTAATTTTCAGTCCTGCCCTCTATTTACAACTTCTTATTTTCTTTTTCAAAAGACATGGCCTTTCATAGCTTTTATTTGATGTGCCATTACCCTCAACTCAGTTATTCTAACCACAAAAAGGCAGCAATGAAACACCATTGTCAAGTGAAAGCAGCAGCAAGTTCCTGCATATTGTCTGTGGTTTTGCTTGTGTGTTTGCTTTAAGGACAGGAAAACGGAATAGCATTTAAGATGCTCAAAAATAACCATGCTCACAAATAATACAATCAATAGCTTGTGGCTTTTTCAGAAATCATTTTCAACTAACTTGTCTTCTAACACTGGAGATGTAGAGTGTTTTCATCTGTTTGAGATCTGGCTTTTAATTGCTTCAGATTAACATTAAAGCCCTGTAATGTTTACCAAAAAATGCCTTGGCTATAATTTCATGCATTTGATTTCATTTTAAACACTGTTATATATTAATGACAAAATATTTGTCAGTAGCAGCAAAGAGAAAGCTGGAAATTAATTGCATATAAGAAGGTCTCACTTCCACATTGATTATACAGGCAGAGCTCAGTTAGGAAGGTAAAAGGCTCTGAATCAGAGCTGTCATCTTTGCCTGAACATGAGAAAGTCATAGACACATATGTACTTATCCAAGGAAATAACTTTTTTTTAGCATCTTTTTTTTTGGATAGATGAATATGTGAGCCTTGTGAGCCTTTTTGTAGATGACATTGGAGCCAGTCATAGACTGCTGAAAGAACTCGGGGTTTTCTTTAATTCTGTTTTTGTTTTTCATTGACTTTACGGCAGGTGATGCTTCTCAGAGGTTTATGGACACTATAATCAAATAGCAGGGAGAACATGAATTCTTAAACATTTTTGTAGTGTAGTGTCTTAATAAGAAGACAAATCGCAATCCTGAAGAGACATCTAAACAGACAAAGAGCACTCCTCACTAAATTCTCATTTTCTGTATTCCAGGTAAGTATTACTATTGTTATGGCCAGACATCATCTTCTCTGTATGACCTCTGATACTTCAGTTTAGTCACACTTTTGCTCATACAGAACACCTGTGGAAGGCACATCAATAGCTAACCAAAACGTAGTACCACAAAAACACCGTGATTTGTTTTCTCATGCGATTTGGTATCTGGAAAAGTGCAGGAGAAACAGCAGGAGCAAGCTGTCCCTGTACAGGCAAATGTTCCTAGAGCTACCAAAACCAAAGAAGAAAAATTACCGCTATGATAACAAACATCTGTGCATAAACGCAGTATACTATGACAAAACGAAGTGCATGAAGTAAAACAGATAAAGGCAAAATCTAATTCTATATTCACTAAGGTCCAAACTCATGCATAAATAATGAAATGGGTGCAGGAGAGGACAGAATTTGGCCCACTACCCCACTACTTGCATCTTTTTGATCCAGCAACTATTCCCCTAGCCAGGCTGACAAAAAAAAAAGATACAAGGTTAGAGGATAAGAGATACAATAATGTAAAATCAGTGGCATACAAACATTTGAGAAACAGCTTTCATCAGAGCTGTCTAGACCTAGATATTTAAAATTGTCTGTGTGAAAGGAGAGAGAGGAGAAAGAGGAAAATCACCTCTTTGTTCCGAAGAAAATGTTAGATTTTTTTTACAATTATTTTAGTTTGAGTGGGTTGTGGAGACCATTAAAGGAAATGAGCAGAAAAAGTGTTTTCATCACTTGTTAGTTCGTGCTTGAAAAGCTCAAATACTGTTTCATTTTAATAGTTCAATCTTAGCATCTATGTCCTCCTTGGTGCAGAATGCACTGGCAATGCAGGGAAAAGAATTCATGAAGTTACAGGCGAAGGAGAGGGGCCTGACAGGTGTTGTCAGGCAGTGTTTGCCCACTCACTGCAGGGGCACAGCAAGTTCTCATCCAGCCTGCACTGGATCGTGTTTCACTAACACGAGTGTTGTCCCAGCGCACGCCCCGCTGGGTCCCCAGCTCTTCAGCGATGGCGAGTGACTTACTCGGTACTGTCCCATACAGTTAAGTAGCGTGTACATCAGCTACAGCAACCCAAAACCAAACAAGCGAAAAGGCAAAGGCCACAATATAAAATATATTTGTTCCTTGTATTTGGAGAAGTGTGGGGATGTTCAGATTACAGCCTTTGTTGCTGTTTCACTGTGTGCCTCATAAAACTCTTAGGACCTGCTTCTACCATGGGATGCATACCCTCTAAAAAATACTGCCTGCCCTTATTGGCACCAAGGGTAAATCATAGGAGGTACTGAGCAAATCACAGAAGAAGGCCCTTATTCACTATGTCATCCTGCTGTTAAATCTTCGCTAAAATGTGAGGGGAGACCTCGAGGCTTTGCCTTTTGCTGTTTGGTCTTTTCATAAAAATTACCAAGTGTGTGGATGGCAAAATACAAATCCATGAGCGCTTGTTTTTTCTGATCCAAACATGAATTTATTTAAACAGGGAACCCTGTGAATATGCTAGAATACTAAAACAAGAGGTCATGAAACCACAGAGGATACTCATTTTTCATCAATATTGATACAAATATTCTTACCTATCTGAGAAACAGTAAGCAAGCAAATTACTTGCGAAAACTATTTTAATCCCAGATCTGCTTACAAAAAATACTATATATCTACATGGCACTAATTTGCAGCTGTAATGAAAAATAAAATCTGAATTTTATTACTTGGTTTTACCTATCTGAAGAAAAATACAACATTCTATTAGTGGCTATTGTATTACTTAAGAAATAACAAAAAACACTGGATCTATTGTGAAAGATTTGTGGCACAAATTTAGGCACCTTTAAAGCAGAAAACCTTGGATGGCTAATAAAATGCACTTCTTGACTCTTTGGGTGGGACTGCACTTACAGCCAAAAGACATCCAGATATTTCATACAGTCTGAAGCAGCCACCAGAATCTGGTCAGATTGACATATCCAAGCTCCTTACACCATAATACCTGTTCATTCATAGGAAAACACCATCGAGTTCTGGAATAAGCTTCCTCTGTGTATCAGAGAGCTGACCGCCACTCATGGTCAGGATCTTCCTTTCCTGCAACCAATCTACAAATACAAATCTGAGATTTAAGGGTGCAGATTTCAAGCCAATTCATTGCTTAAAATCTAGAAACAATTTTAAAATGTGCTGGGAATACTCACATACTTGAAGAAAGGCATATGCTTAACCCTTGAGAAATTAGGTTACTGTCTTTCTGGCATGCACATATACATGTCACGGACTCAAATCCACATCAGAGAAACACACACAGATGGGTTCACAGTTGCAAAAAAAAAGACCTGAGCCTCAATAACAACATGAGAAGCCACACAAAATGAGGACTGGACACTCCAAACTATTAGAGATCATTACAGGAAGCTAGAACTTCCTAAGCTAGTTGAAACATAATACACAGTAAACTAAATATCTTGTTCCAATTATGCTTTCAGAGTATAAGCTCACATTTGAAAAAATTCAGTATTGGAAGTCAGTAAAAATAATGTATAATGCATAGAATGTTGTTTTAGAGTGTTAACTTTTCCTGCCTTTAATACAATACAGTCACCTAATCTCAAACTATTTTAATTCTGCCTTAAATGATTTCAGGAAAATAATGATGAGGGTTTGAAGGTATTTTTTAGTTTTGGGATGGTTGTTTTTGTTGTTGTTGGTTTTTTTTTTGGGGGGGGGGGTTTTTTTTTTTGGTTGGTTGCTTTTTTTTTTAAATTTAGAAAACACTATTTACTGATATTTCTTTGCTGATTATTTGAAGCAGCTGAAACTAACATGGTGCATTTTTGTTTACTTCTGCATTTATATACTGGCATCAAAGATACGGCTAAAAAGCTGGCAGTACTAAAGTTCAGTTTACTGCCAGAGCTTGGATCAGTGAAGAGATTTTCCTGCATGACTTACCAAACCAAAGTCTTTCTGCACTTGCACAGTGCAAAAAGTCCCACCAGTGCCCAAAAAACCATAGATCCCTGCACCTAACAACTTTTTCAAAAGATATATTGCCTCATATTGTTAATCTTCATTTTCAAAAACAGGTAAAGGGGAAGATGCAGCATTTTGCATAGTCTACCACAGCATTAGACAGAAGAAAGTCGACCTTGGTGCTGGCAAACTCCAGAGCACAGTTCCCTCCCTCTTGCCTGCTTTTGCCCATCGCCTCTAAGAGCTACTTCTTTAATTGTTTACCTGCTTCTAAACAGCATGCATTTGTCTGCATTCCTGGGCTTAATAATTATAATTATAAATCAATGTGCATTAATAAAATAAGTTTATAAGAACTCAGTTGTCTTGCTATTTATGACATTATAAAATAGTCACATTATATGAACAATCCCAAGAGGCTTCTATTATCTCTTCTCCCAATCATTTTATGATTATTATCTCATAATCATTTCAGAAAGAAACAGGCAAAGTAGATTGCAAACATCTATTCAATTTCACAGCATTGTAATTTGGAATTTTCTCTCCCCCGTCCCACTATGGATACTTAAAAATAATTTTAAAGTAACTTCTCTGCCCAGGTTACAGAGCCCAGGAAGAGACTTTGGTTCAAGCATGCATGACAACACACATGTTAAGGGCAGTCACGTAGCCAGCTTTGTATGACCTTAAGTATAAGGACAGCTCTTACTGAACAAGAAGCAAACCCCTGGGTGTCCACCAGATGTCTTGATGGTTGATGCTTCAACATAAGGATGATTAAGAAACCACACATCCTACCAAAATACTGCACTCTAAAACTTGGAATAAATTCCCCTTTTCCAAGCCGTAACATTTCTGAGCAGGACTTTAGCACTCCATTATTGTGAACGTTTTTTGGCCCGAGGCAAAAAATATTGACAAAGTTCCACCTCCAAGACAGTTATTGTCTCTGTATACTTGATAGCAGCCTTCACAGGTTCACCTGCCAGTATTAAATCCTTGCTTTGGGTGAGAGAAGTAAAAATTTGCTAGCATTCCAAGCTATTTCATTGTAGCAGCAGCTACTGCAGCAAATCAAATTGTTCTTTCAATTAAACCAGTTCAGTGCCTTAGAGAGAAAAGATCTAGACCTGCCCTTCTCCAAAAAAAAAAATGCAGTTTATGCCAAGTCTGAAGTTTTTACTACAAGTGAGAGGAAAAGGCTCAGACGTTCTTATTCCGGTGGTCAATAAGCCACATCACAAAATAAAATGTGTTTGAAACCATTTGTGTATAACTGACAGTCTTTTCTAGAAGCCAGTGACACTCAAGTAGGCCAGATGCCAGGGTCTCCAAGGCGGCCATCACCAGGTTTGGACCTTCCTTTTGTCTGCAGCATGCACCAAAAGATTTGCTAGAAACTGGCTATACACTGGAAGGCATCAGGGAGCAGGAGGAAACAATCTATCATGATAATGTCCCATATTTAAGTAGGCCAGAAGAGCACTTTGTGAGGTACTAAAGCACCTCAGTAGGAAGCACTTAGACATGTAAAATCCAGGGCCTTGTAGAAACAAGGAAAAGAAAGGAAAACTCATTTGTGAAAAACAAATATCACCATGACTGTCCTGAAGTAAAACACAATACAAATTTAGCTGGTTCTGGCTGAACAGCAAAACACCTTACTTTTTTCCTTCCCCTGCATAAAGACATCTATGCAAACACACAGCAACTGCTCCACATATGCAGTGTTTGTTTGCACATGGGACATGGAGTGACAGCAATGATCTACCTTGCTCTGTTTTCCTTTTGAGCTGTTTTGGGGTTTTTTTGACAGAGCTTTCACTCACTGGAAGGATGGGGAAGTAACTAAGATGACATCTGCTAACAGAATATATAACTGTCACTGTGTCACAGAGGGGGCTTAAAGAACTATGTGGCAGGGTCCCTTTAAATGAGATGGCCATGGCTACACAAGGATGGAAACCAAATGACCCCTCATGGGTAATCTATCCAGGTTAGAGAGGGGGTCATGGCAGGGGCACCATAGAAAGGCATGCACTCTGCATGGGAAAGGAAAAGAATGTCAGAAACCAGAATTTCACTGGCTTTAACTTCAGAGACAGCAAACTCTTTCCCTGATGCTTTTTAAAACAAAACTTTAAAATATCACAACACCAAGCCAACATCTGAGTTTGAAACAGAATGTCAAATCCTCTGCTCTTCATGTAAACACTTCATATTGCCATCATAGCAGGAGATGGGAGATAGTTCCAAATCAATTTACATTGACTCTACTGCAAACCACTTTTTTTGCAGCTGCGCAAAAACATGGCCTTATATTCAGAATTTACAGATGCTTCAGCCTGCCCAGGATCAGAATTACACTAGAGGAGTTTATGATGTCTGAGCTTTTTCAGAGGAAAGCCTACCCCTCAACTCTATTTAATGGATGTTCAGGACACTGAGTAGCTTGCAGAACCTTGTGAGGATATTCTTCCCCTTTTCTTGTCCCAAATTTGCTCAATAGATAAAACATCAATGTATATGTCCTACTTTATGCATAGAATACTTTCACTGGAAAACTTTCATATATTTCTGAAAATGCAAATGTTCCATTTCTCTTTTCTAATTACTATTTCTACCATTTTCCTCTCCTTCACCATTTTCTCCATTCCTTTACTTGTACACACAAACACACACAGAATCCCCCACGCCAAAGGCAGAGGAGTAAATCCAGCTTCTCTTCACTGATTATGGGCCGGGTTTTAATTTGTGCAATAGTCCTTTTGATAACAATGCCTAGTTAAAACATCCATTTAAAGTCTGTATCAGTCACTTAATGGTGGAAGAATCTAATAGGGTTCCATTGGAACTCCTCCATTAACTTTTAACAGAATTCTTTCTTATAGTCAGTGTTGTAAAACAGGGATATTTCACAAATTTAAGACCAGCCTCATTCTCCATGGGGTGATAGTTAGGTCACTGCTTCCCAATCTTTTTTGGGTAACTACATCAGTTCACCATTTCAGTCGCAACAATCAGTCTCTTCACAACTTATTAATTGCAGCTAGTACTTGCTCATTTTCACCAACTCCAAATCACAAAGGGCCCTGAGAGTTCCAGTTACACAGCTGGTTATAATGCATATAATAAAAGGCATAGCCACCAGATTCTAAAAAAAAACCCCAAAAACTCATATTACCTACCATTAACAACAAAAGACTAGGCCCGCCACGGTAAATACTGATCTGCCTAACTTTTATTCAGGAATCAAAACTCTCAGCCATGGAGATGAGCATGTGTGTAATTATACATCTTGGCAGATCTGTCTAAAAACTACATGTTATCTCTAATGGTACATATAGCAGTTGCTAGAAGAAAGAACTGCTATATAGGCACTGTCTCCTTCCACACTGAGGTTTGTAGCAGAAAAAACAGCAAACAGCAAAACTGGGACCACGCTCCTGTATTCATCAGCCACTCTATGCTGTTAGATGTTCATCTTGCCAATTATATTATGCTCTTTTTTAAGTCAATCTCAAAATCTTTAATGCAGAAAGGCAACTGCTGCTAACTTAATTTTATAAGTGCAAAAGCTAAGGCACAGAAACAGAGTTCAGTTCTTTTAATTCCCAGCTTTCAAGAGCAATGTTGAAGGCACTGGGAATTGGCACTGTTCCTTCAGGACTAGCTTAAAATAAGGGAATATTCTGGTTCTTGGCCAGACTCTGAGTAGTGGAAGTACAGTTTAACTCTCTAGCATGACGATCTCCTCCAGCTACAGAAGCATGAGGTACAGGTGCATGTGGGAAATGAGAAGGGATTTACATGGGAGATTCCAGCCTGGACAAGTGAATCACCGTAACGGAACAGGTCAGGACCCCCAACTCCTACTGTCGGCTTCAAATCCTGCTATCCACAGAAAGCAGGGGGAAATATTGTCAAGATTATCCTCCTGTCACACTTTCAGAATTAAGAATTTCATTAATCACCAAGGAGTTCAAAGATCCTGTAAATCTGATTCTGTTCGTACTTCCACCGGTTTGACACTGATGCAGCCGTGAATCCATTGGCTGAAAATGAGGCACCCCAAATTGCATATGCATAGCTACAAGGAATCAAGTTCATAAATGTTATGATTTCCTCAGGCAAACAGCAGTTTCAGCAAACTTGAGCAGGAGGCCTGAAATTGACATGGCTTGTGGCAGCAGAGCCTCTTCAGAAGAAAACACAAATGATGGAATTGTTTTTCCCCATTACACCTTACACAAACATA
>VYZP01001803.1:24290-40101 GCA_013400635.1 Hypocryptadius cinnamomeus | reverse complement strand
AAATCAAAATACAATAAAATGTCCCTAAGATACATGTGGTTATATACAAATACCTTTCTCAAAGAGTAGAATTATTCTGCTTTTGGCCTTGTGCTTCCTGATACATTGAACTAAGCAGACATTTTACTACCTACACAATTTTATTCACAAGTTTGTTTATATGTAAATAAACACACATACACACACACACACACACACACACACACTCTCTCTCACGAGCTTTTCTCAGGCTAGATCATATGCCTCAGAAGCCCAGACAAAAAATGGAAAAAGATGAAGAGAAGCGCTCCCTTCCTGCGTCACTTTTATTATTATAAAAAGAAAGGGTTCTTAGAGAATTGTTTGTTTTATCCACTTATTCATCATTTGCAAGGCTCATAAAGAAACTGAAGTTACTCTAAGAAAGGCTAGTTAAAAGAGGAAAATGGGAGATGAAGTTACAAACTTTAAAAAATAATAAAAAGGGTCTCCTTTAAATAGATTAAAAAGAAATAATTTTTATGCATGTGAAATCACATAGGTTTCATCTAGGCTTTTGGAGAACTTTTTCAGCTGTTTTGAAGAGAGCATAACCACAGGAAAATGAAAACACTACATCTAAATTGAATAGTTGGGGTTGTTTTCTTACATATGAAATTTGTGACAAGAATATATGACAGGAAAAACTTAAACCTAAACTTAGGCATTGAGTCTGAGGTTACTTCAGGACTACACTGTGAATGCTCTCCAATCCATTTTCTGCAACAGCTACACTTATACCTACCTTTCCCTCTTGTAGCTTACCACCCATTACTGCATCCCTGAAACTCTACATTGTGATTGTACATCTCAGCATCTCACTAAAAAAGTTAGGTGGCAGAGTAGCAACATAGCACATCCCTGGTGCTAGTGAGTCAAGAGGTTAGAGACAAAAGCTGGTTTAGGGAAAATCCAAGTAATTTTGTTTTCAAAAGAAAAAAATTCTTAGATTTCAGGAATAGATTTCCATGCAGGCCTTCAAAAAGGCTTCAGCAGGTTGGAGAGATGGGCAGAGAAGAACTGTCTGAAATTGAACAAAGGCATATAGAGGGTGCTGCCCCTGGGGAGGAATGACCACACACACTGAAGTGATGGGGGGCAAGTCTACAGAGAAGGACCTGGGGACCCTAGTGCACATCAAGATGTCCATGAGCCAGCAGTGGCTGGCTTGTGGTCAACAAGGCCAATGGTGTCCTGGGGTGCATTAGGAAGAGCTTTGCCAGCAGTTCAAGGGAGGGGATCCCACCCCTCTACTCAGCCCTAGTGAGGCCACATTTGGAGTGCTGTGTCCAGTTCTGGGCTCCTCAATGCAAGAGAGACACGGAGCTCCTGGAGCAGCTCCAGTGGAGGGCAACAAAGTTGATCAAGGGAACTGAACCATCTCTTTTTACAAGGAAAGCTTCTGAGGGAGCTGGGCCTGTTCAGCCTCAAGAAGAGATGACTGAGAGGGGACCCTATCAATGTCTGTAAGAATCTGAAGGGAGGATGTCAGGAGGATGGAGCCAGGCTCTTCTTCATGATGCCAAGCAATAAGACAACAGGCAACAGGCTCTGATGCACAGAAAGTTCCTCCTGCACACAAGGAAGAACTTTATTGTGTAGGTGACTGTGCACTGGAAAAGGTTGCCCA
Organism: Hypocryptadius cinnamomeus; assembly: GCA_013400635.1. NCBI lineage: Eukaryota > Metazoa > Chordata > Aves > Passeriformes > Zosteropidae > Hypocryptadius > Hypocryptadius cinnamomeus. The sequence continues at coordinate 38,453 of VYZP01001803.1, read as the reverse complement.
GAGATGTTGTGGAGTTTTCCCCCAGTGGAGACATTCAAGAACCATCTGGACACAATCCTGTGCCATGTGCACTGTTTGAGCAGTGAGGTTGGACCAAATGACCCACTATGCTCTCTTCCAACCTGATTCATCCTGTGATTCTGTGATTTATCCTCAGTGATGTAACTTGCTAGGCAAAGATGAAGGCTGGTAGGATGAACAGCTGGTACAAGAGATATCTAAACTAATGCTTGCATGGTGGGCAGGGAGACCATTCTCTCTAACTACAGAATGGCATATTTCTAAAGGAAATGCACCACTTCAAAACATTTCACTGTACACCTGTATAGCAGCCACACTGGTGCTCAGGCACAAAGCACTTCCAAGGAACTGCATTTAGTTTCTGAAAAGAGGGCTAGCTGAAGTTCTAACAAGCCTAGCTGCACCTGGTGTAGACTGTCAGTGAAAGCAGATTCACTCTGTGAAGCTGAGGCTGTACAGATGTTGAAGGACACATTTAGTGCAGGTAACTGGGTGTGCAGATGCAGTGCAAGCTGCTGCAGGTTGAGCTCCGGGTGATGGAAGTCCCTGACAAGAGGATGTGAATGCTGAGCGTCTGCATAACCAAGGGCACAGGGACCTGTGGCCCAGGCAGGTGAATGGAACACTCAGAGACATTGCAAGAGCTGAGCACCCCAGATTTTGCACACTTACACTGTAAGGGTACAAAAGCCCTGGTTTTCTTCATCCAGGGCCCCTCCTCAGAGGCACCCAGCTTGAGCCGTTATTTTGTTGTTTAGTGATTGAATTATTTGACGGATTTGGACATCTGAGATTTTGCTATGGGAAATCCAGGCTCGAGCCAGTAGAGAAATGTGGTCTGACTCTGTGAGTGTGGAGTGTGTAGCTGTGAAAGGGCTTCAGTCCCAGCTCAGGTGATGAGTGCAAATGCTGGAGTGGCTCCCAGATGGTCAGACTGGGAAATTTACGGAACAGAGAGGCAGCTGAGGAATGCTGATGTGTTCTCACAGATGCTGGAAGAGGTAATCCCCAAAGCTGTGGGAGTGGTGGCCTTCAGCAGAAGGGCAGCAGCAGAACAGTGGTGGTAGTAACAAATTTTCGCAGTTATGTTTGCTGTATTTCTAGTCTCTGCAAAAGTATCACAGCACTGACACTGCTGTAAACTCACAGGTCTTTGGCAAAATGCTTATAAAACATAAAGGCATAGAAAGATGGATATGGGCAGAGTGGCATCGGACTGAGGAAGGGGATTACAGAAACTGTACATTTTGCTGAATTTTCTCTGAAACTGCTACACATAGTGTTCTCTAGTCTAGAATCCCTCTCTAAGAGGAATCAAAAGGCTATATTAAATTCTTTTTGAAAGTGAAAAACATTGCAGGGATGCTCCTAGTTCAGTCCTTTTTCTACATACTAATGTTTTCTTTCTGTGTGTTCTTTCCACATAGAAAATACAGTACAAAGGCACAAACCTTGAAAGATGTATCTGATCTAAGCAAAAGTTTACTCGGAAGTACAGCATCTGAAGGAGTGCTTTCCTCATGTAAACAGAACACTTAATCTGAGGAACTGGGCCGCTCACCTGAGGAAATAAACTGTACTTCATCGGGATCTACTAGAATTTGGGAACCTCTTAAAAGCAAATGCTGCTGATCACTGAAGGGAAAAAAGATTAATGTTAAAAATTTAGCTGTGTCCCAGGTACATAATAGACTAGATTACATGTTTATTTGATCATCCAGCTAAGTTTTCATTTCATCTACCCGATGCCTAATGAAGCAAATTAAAAGTTCAAATTAAGAAATACTCTTTAAGTATAATGTCACTTAAAAAATACAATATAAAACATATGCTACACACTGCCTGTAAAAGAATACCTGCAAGCGCTAACCTTTATAAGAGAGGATGGGGAAAAGCAGCTCATCATGGGATCTCAGTGGAAATGTAAGTTAGCTGGAAGTTGCCTAGTCTTGAGAGATATGTGTGATTTTGTAAAACACAGAGCACTGAAGAATGCATCATGGACTGTGGACTATACTACTAGCCCTACAGACAAGACTTCACCTTAATGACGTCTCTCCTTACTTTTTGCTCCTTCATCATGACTGTCTCCTTTGGGGGTGGAGTCTGTGCTCGGTGTTTCTAAACAGCCTCTAACTGAACAGGCTCTGATCTTGACTCAGAGTCTTTGGACAACAAAATTCTTGTTTCTCTAACCAAAAGTCACAAAAGCAATTTTACAGATTTATATAAATATAATTTATACACAAAAGACTGTTTACAAATATGGAATTCAAATGCTCGTGTAATCTCCTACCTTTAATTCAAATAAATGAGGCAAAACCATCTGAGTGTATCTGATTCTCCATTTGTCTTGAATACAAACCCAATCCCACTACATTACTCAATCACATTCTTAACAGTTGAGCATTTACTTTATTTTAAGATTCCATTTCAGTACAAATAAATGCAATAGACACCAGCAGGACTGCTAGGTATAAGTGAGCATAGGGCTACAAGGCTAATTTTGGAAATTTGTTTGAGTTTCTTTTTTTTTTAATCTTCCCAGGAATGCATCAGTAAAGCAAACTCACCAGCTCTGGAGAGCACTAAAATTCAGAAGAACGGAGGCATGACTCTGTAGGTTAATAAAAAAAATCTTCATGTTATACAAGATACAACCACTCCAAAAATATAGAGGCCAAGGAGTTAAAAAAAGAAAAAGTATACAGTTTTCTGGATATACCTCAACTACAAAACCACCTGTGCTAACTACATCACTGACACAGTTTAAGTGCTCAGTAATCAGACGACAAAGTGTTAACAGTCAGTGAGCTGCCATGTAATTACTGTTGCATCCAATGGAGTTTCCCAGCACTGTATGTGCTGCATTGTTCCTGTTATTATGTGGTAACTATCAAATTACCACGTGTCATCACTGTAACATTAGGTTGATCCACTATGGAAATTCATTCTGTTCAATAGCAATCTAAATTCTTCATTTTGTCCCTCTGGTGATGTGGACAGGTGGATTACATACTGAGCTATACAAAAGGTTAAAGGAGTAGGTGAGGCACTCCATAGATTAAACCTGATCAAACAGCCTGATTCTGCCACTTTTTCCCACTATGAGTTTCACTATTTTCCCGCAGATGGGATAATACTTGACAGGGTACTACTATCTGTCCCAAAGTGATCATTTTCTCCTTAAATTTCCTGTAAAACCAACATCAACTTTCTCCCTCTACAGCTAAAGTAGTTACTATCTTAAAAAAATAGAGTAGAAAAGAAGGTTTTGCTTGCTGTAAATGGAAGGGAGTCAAAAATGTCAGGAGATCCATTTAGGACTTACAGTGTTACTAATCTATTTTACTGAGAAGACATACAGAAAATAATACTGTGATGGGAGGAAAGAGTATTAGGGGTTTTTTTCAAGGGACGAATAGAAATAGATACATCATGATAAGCTTTGGTTCACACATTTGCTGCATCTATATTTCTGTGAAGAACAAAATTAAGTGCTAGAAGTGTTTTGAAATAACATTAGGAATACACACACAAGTCTTGGAAACAGCCCAAGTGAGGGAGAAAAACTTCAAGTGTAGCTCTCAACCTGGGAACCTCCCACACTACAACAAACTCATTAGCAACTGCTAACAAGCCACCTGGTGTGAGCCACATGATAAGTGAAAATATGACGGCAAGGATGTTATGAAAATGGTTATCACCCATCAGTGCATCCACTACAAGGAGTATTTTGCACATATATTTTACATTAACACTTGGAAGGTGCTCAGATGTTACGTGATTGGAAGCCCACGCAGGAGCCCGCGCGGATGACACAGTAGTTTCAAGGGCACAGGATTGTTCACTATTAGCTTCACTGACATCTAAATAGGTGCACAGCCAAATTTATACACAAATGAAAGTCAAAGACGTTAAGAGGACAAAGACAATTGGGTAATTATGTAAATAAAATCTGAAATATTATAAAAGATTTATCAAAATGAGGACAGAGTCTTTTCTTACCATGATTAGTTAGCGCATAGCAGAATCCCTGAGCAGACAAGACAATTACTGTTTCGCACAGGTTAGCAGAGGAAGATATACTGTCTCGGGAAAGTAAGATTTATCAACAACTACCACGTGTCAGGTACTGGGTTCAGGTTTGCAAGTGTGTCTGAATTAACGGAGAGGTAAGACACACCTTCCTGAAGAAAGGCCTGAGGTCTCAGAAAAACCCATGGCAACAAGTATTTTCTCTGCAGAACACTTCCACCTCCACAGCTGCAGCTCATATTTGATCAATATTCAATCAATAGATAAAGGTAGTCTTCTGGCTACATTTGGTAAAAAATGGCTGGAAGGCAGCTTTTTCCCAAAAATGGCTCACTTCCCTTCCCTTTTCCACTTCAGCACAGAGCATTTCTGACCATTTGCTACATCTCTGTCAATCTGCCAGCAGCTCTGTGGCTCAAGATTACAGCACTGGAGATGCATGCAATTTCCAAGTATCAGGAACTAACAGCAAGTTGGCAACTGTATAGTTTATTGAAATAACATGCATTGTTGTCTTCTAACCAATTTACCTCCAATCTTCTCCAGTATTTTCCAGAATTTCTTGTAGAATCCCGCTCACTTTATATGTCAGTCATTTTGAAGTTGTTTAACAGGGAAAGGCAGTCAGTGGAACTAAATCACAATTAAAATAACTTCTTGCAAGCAATTTCAAGAGAAGACCAAAAGTAAGGAATGGAAACAAACTCATGTTCTCATATTACAGTCAGGTCATTCTTTACTGTCAAATACAATGCCTTCAAATCACAAGTGATATTGGTCTGTTTATAGCAACAAACATGGTGGAAGAATGTACACGGAATTTAGGAGGTTTCATCACTGTGTCCTCTAGAACTACTCTAAGAGGACACAGTAAAACAGCAGAATCATAGAATCACAAATTCATGGAGTAATTTGGGTTGGAAGGAACCCTAAAGATGATCTAGTTCCAACCTCACTGCCATGGGCTGGGACACCTTTCACTAGATCAGGCTGCTCAGAGCTCCATCTGGAAAGAGCTTCCTAGCATTGTTTACACTAAATATTGCACCATTAACTACCCCAGCAGTGAGATGTGCACCTTTTCAACCAAACTGTAGCCTCTTACAACAGGTTTTTTTTTCTCAAGTTCTACCCTTGGTTCTAAATGTGCCAATGAGATTGAGTTCAAAAAGTTCTATTTTAGTTAACTTGACGTGGCGCCTGAGAAACTGCCCTGCTACAAACTCTTTCTCTACAAAGAACTTCTACGTGAGCACACAAATATTTCTGAGATGCAATGACCAGCACATGTGGCACTGTGATCTTCCAAAATGTTGCCTTAAATAAAAGCTTTGGGGCCAGTGCTACCTATGTTGCTCATGGGAAGTAAAAAGCCACTATAGGAGAGAGAGAACAAGGAATTTTGTCTCTTTAATTTTACATGCATGATAATGTTTTTAACCACTAAGGTCATACCTGCATGTGATGACTGACAACTTTTCAGCTTGATTCAAAGCAAACAGCTGTTGGTTTGATTGCCTAGCAACTAAAAGTTGATGGATGACCCTTAAGATGGATAACTACCATAAATCAACTCATTCAGACTCTCAGGGAAAAAAAATTAAAAAACAATGGTTTTCATGACATTTGCTGCACTCCATAATGTGCCATGATAAATTTGGCTGCCTTATGGATGCACAGTTGTGGCTGTTGAAATTAGACACTTTTGTTTTCTGCATTCTGCACTTCTTGTAGCCCCCTCTGTAAGGTGTGTTCATATCAATATACTCCACTGTCAGAAGAAAGCAGAATACCAGAAGCTACTGTCAGTCACCACAAGGCAGGGAGAATCTGTATTGAATCTCTGCATCACCAAACAGCTTTTAATCAGGAAACAGCAGTCTTATATCATAGCTATGGCACTGGGCTACATGCATTAATAATGGTTACAATATATTTAGTGTAATGACTTGACCCCGGTCAACATTATTGATGCTGTGATTAATATGAATTTGATAAACTGCTTCCTCTTTGAAGACATTTTGTATGTTTCTCAAGCAAGAGAAAAATACTTTTTATGTATGAGTAAATATAGCAGGCCTTCATAGACGCATTCTGATCTCAGCTGCACAGGTGTAAAAATAGATTCCCAGGATTTATACTAGTGTCCCTGAAATTGAAATCTCGGCTACAGGAAATAGAGGGGGAAAAAAAAAAGACAAGTGGAAAAAAATAAGATATCCTCATTTTCATCTCATTAATAAAGAAAAGAAAATCCAAACCCACCAAATCAGGATTCTAAGTGGAAGGCCATATTCCCCCCAGAGAGTGTTGAGACAGAAAGGGAAATTCCCTTTTATTATTCTAGATAATAGGATTTCTCTGTTTGTTATGTACAGAATACATATGCATTCAAAAACAGATGTTCATAATTGCTTTCATTGTCTGGATTTTTTAAAAACTCTTAATCTTGACTATTCATATGAAAACTTTCGTACTGAATTTGGTTTATGAAAGCAAAGTGATTTCTAGTTTTGTTTAAAGGAAAAAAAAAAAAAAAGAAGATAGTTTGGTTCAAGTTTTAGTATATCCTTGGAGAAGTGCTGCCTTAAATGATAGTATGTGATGATTTCATCAAGGACAAGTCTGGTAAATGCTACTATCTTCCTCTAAGTAGACACGTGTCAGCCCACATGAATAAACTGCTGTCCAGTGCAATTCTGTCATATGACACAGTAATTCCCAAACTGTGATACATGACCCACTGAAGTGGGGCAGGTTGCCAGGCACCCCAAGTTATGATCAGAGGCATGCAAACGAACTCCAAAAACTGTATCAGTGGGAAATGGAAGGTATCAGTGGAAATCAGAAAATCAGAAATTGGATGGAAATGGAAGACAAGCAATTTCACCTGGGGAGCAGATGGTTACCTGAACAAAGTAATTGGGGAAATAATGCTAAGGGAAGAAAGTTTCAAGGTGGGACTGAGCTGTCAGAATATGTGGGGGGAAGTATGCTTGTCACATGCTTGCATTGTATCTAAATCTATGCTATCAGTTTCAGGAACTTCTCCCTTTAACTGAAGTCAGTTGAGCATTTTCTGAATTCAAGTTAGTTCATTTGCAAAAAAATCAAAAGTCAAGTTCCAAAGGATGAAACATTCTAATAAATTCATCAAGCACACTGGCATGCTGGTGGTACTAATTTAGGAATAGCACTTAGCTGAGCCATGCCTTCAGATTTTCAGCAGGGTTGCAATCAGCTTTCCAAAATGTATATTCTGAAAATACGAGGCATGTGTCCACCTGCAAGATCTCAAATTACATTTCTTAATTTTACATAAAAGTGAAATTTGCACAGCATGCAAACAGTTGTTGAGGTCTACTGCATTTCTCAACAACCAAGAAAGCTGATGATCCACCAGATACGTGCACAATTTAGTGGATGCTCCACTTCTATAAGATGCCTCAAGCAGTGAGTATGTAGCTTAGATGCTCTTTGTCTCCAAGAAGAGATGAACATGCTAAAGTAACAATGCCAGTTGTAATGCAATTTATTGGATCTTCTGAAATTTCAGATCACTGCATCCTATAATCAATACTTTGCATCCTTCAGCCACAGTACCCCTTCAACAGAGAGCATAACCAGTGCAATCTGCAAAAACAAGAGTCTCAAGTGCACCTAGATATGTTTAGCATAAAAGCACTTATATACAAATAACATTCAGACACAACCACTATTTATTGTTTCAGCTTTAAGTCTTGGATGCCTCCGTGAAGGACTCACTAAAGAGGACAAGACAGCATGCTGGCCCTTTAAAACTGAAATGCTTGTTTCCTTTCTGTAAGAAAAGTAAATCATGCTATAGTGAGTGGAGCTTTGAAAAAGCATCCATCCATTAAAGTTCATGGATCCTCGTTTCCAGATTGTCCCTCCCCTGGCTGTGTCTCAAGTTACAGCCTTGTACAATCCAAGTCTAAATAATATTCACTATGATAAATGACACCATAACTCCGATATCCACAATCAATCTTTGCTTTAAAGATACATCCATCTTCAATAATGTTGATGGGGATTCTGTAAAATGGGAAACGTGACTGTTTTCCCGACCTCCTAACAGTGGGGGAAGGAAGCTCTGAGTGATGGCTGTCAGCCCACATCTGGCTGCAAAAATAAATTAGCCTTATGTAGACAAATGAAAGGACCAGCCCTGACTAGAAAACAGCCACTCCTGAGCAATGGCTAATTTATAGGACTCCTTTCTGGAAAGTTCCTAGCTGAGGCTACAGTCTCCTTAGCTATCTCTTTAAATGATATCTGATGCTGTAAATAACTTCAGTGTGGTAGGAACTATGCAAAGTACAAAGAGTGATTTGGTGGGGGGAGGGGAGGAGACAATAACTTTCTCATATTCTTTGTACGTGATCAAGATTTAAAATTCAGCCACTTAAAACACATTTGTGCACACATACACGCAAACAAAAGTTTTGTTTCAGGAAACATTGTTATATTTTGAAAACATGCTCTTCTCCATTTGGCAAAAGATTCTTTTCTGCTTTAACTCCTTTGTCATCTCCTGGGCTGCAGGACTGAGGCAACTACATTACAGAAATTAAACTATTTAGTGCAAGCGACACCTTGAGGTTTGCAGATTTTTTTTTTTTCCCTGTTAAATGCTATCAACTTTTCCTTCTCCTCACCTTGCCCCCTCTAGCTGATAGAGTTTCAGGAGGAGTGTGGTGAATTCTCCCAGCTCAGTTCATCTAAGCTGATGCTATGCAGCTCAGATCTTGTGAAGTGGCACACAGAGAAACTACCTGCTCTATTTATTTCAGCACATGGTTTCACAATAACCAGAAGGAAATTTTAAACAGGAAGGTGGAAGGAAGACTCTCTGATCATCTCATCCACCACCGCCCATGAAACACAAATCCCTACCTGTGCACAGGACAGTGGCTACCCTTTTTTTCATGACTGAAATGCTTTATTACCTTATTCTTTATGTCTTTGACCTTGTTCTGCCATAGAAAAACGTAGGACTTTAATACTTATAATGTACAAATATATGGGAATTAAAAAAAGAAAAAAGTTCTTTCCAGGAGGAATGGGTAAGTGGATGAGGTAGCAGCCTGATGCATGTTATAGCCACACTCGGGCTGGCTGGGATGGCACCAGGGCATCAGAGCTCTCGGGGGAAGGGGAGGTCCAGCGGCACTGGGGAGGTCTGGCGGCAGCAGTGGCGGCAGCGAGGGTTAATTCTGTGAAGGTTGAAGGACTTACAGTAATGCTGCGAAGACAGAAACATCACAGGCTTTCCTGGCAAGAGGCTCGCAGAGGGTAGGAGGGGACTGCGAAATGAACTCTCTCAGGCTTTGTCGTGTGCGTTTCCCAAGGCCCGGCCTGGCCCCTTTGATAAATGACACATGTCATTCTGTCAGGGGCTGACACTGCAGCTGGGAGGGCCGGTGATGTATGGCTCCGCTGAAAAGGAAATCAACTTTTTGGCACCAAGTAAGACTGTGCCCTGTATAAGGATTTTGTTTCTCAAAAAGTGAAAGATAGACTTAGGATTTAAAAAAAAAAAAAAAAAAAAAAAAAAAAGTTGAAAAGCAGATTGAGCGACAGCTTACACTTAACATAAATTAACTCGGTAATGGTGAAATGTGCTAGCCTGTGATAAATAAAAGCTACATTAGTCAATTATTAATCACACTCCAACTTGTAGCCAAAACCCATGACTTAAATCTGAGGCCTGAGCTGCCTTACAAACAGATAAGACAGTGTTTGATAGATGTCTTGCATAGTGTAATCAGGAAGGAATCAAAGGCTTAGTGGTTTAACCAGGGGGGGTGTGGAAGGTTCTGGAAACTGAGACTGGGTAAAGTGGATAACTGGATTGAAAGCACCCTTTCACTGGGGATACAGTATATCTTTTGACTGCTTAAAGAGGGGGGGGAAGGCGGAGAGAGAGACATATCTGAATTTGGTTTAATCTTTTTTTTATATACAGGAATGTCTCGAAACTCTATTTCCCTCCCCCACCTCCCACCACCACCACTGTGTTAAATCATTTAAATCTGATCACTATTAAATGGATTCTCACCGAGACATCAAGTGTTTCAAATATGATCGTTTTGCACGGATTACAATTTAAGCATTTTATTTAATCGAATGAACTCGCATCAGGCTGCAACACATTCATGCAAATACAAGCTGTAGAGAAAAAGCACAAAGCTGCATAAACGAAACGATTCCTATTCAACCAGACTGTAAAGACAAAATAAAGGACTTCAGATAGGAAGAAAAAAACTTAACATCTAAAAACACAAGGAGGCTACGGGGTGGGGGGGAAGGAGAGGGAGAAGGGATGCAGTATCTAAATCCAAGCGTTACGCCTGTGTGAAAGGCTGAACTCACGCATCACCTTGTTCAGATGCAAGCACAGAACGGCTCTGGGTTTTTGTTTATACTCTACCTACAGGGGAACAGCATGGACACTTTTGTGTCCCTGACCAGGGAGAGAACTAGCACCACAGAGCACTAAAATGTCACGCCTACATGTTCAGCTGACCTACGAGGCTAGCCCAGGCTTTCTGCAGGCCCGCAAGCCAGCGGTGACAGGATGCGAGTTTCACCATCTTTTTCCCCGTGTAGATGCTCTCACACCTCCTCCTCACCATCCACAACTCCGTGTAACTGAAAATTAAAGTTCTCATGTGATACATACAGCCCAGAACAGGAATATTTCTTGGATGAACGGTAGCCCCAGGTCCTGACCTAGCACTGGGCTGCCCATGGGCACACCCCTGTGCCTGCACGAAGCCAGCTGCTGGTGCAGGCTCCTCGCACCAGGTAAGCTGCCTTCTAGCATCACTTGCATTTTCACCAGCAACTGGAGAGCATCACGGGGATGGGGGCTCACAAAAATGCAACAGGCACCCCCCCCACCCCAGTTCAGGCCTTAATGAGCACTGCTATCAGCTTGAACACTGTATAAATGTTTGTTTGCTAGTCAGTAATTTCCATATGCTTTACATCATTTCCAGTGATGCACACTAGTTCACCAATAACTTGTCTTAACTTGGCTGAAGCTTCAGACATGGCATGTTAATTGTGGTATCACACAACTGACTTGAGATTTTAAGCAGGACACAAAAAAGACACAAATCCCAACAAGGAAAGAAAACATTCACATCATCAACCCATGAAGGACTTCATCAGACAATTTTCCTAGCCACAAAACACTTCAGAAAAAAAACCCTGACCTTTAAAACAAGTACTTACCTTGTTCTCCTTCCCCTCAGTATCTTACCACTTTACGCAACAAAATATGGAAACTTTTAAATGTTTCTACAAGGGACATGTCCTATATTGCTCGGTGCCATACAGACACACTAGGAAACAAATGAGCTTTTGATGTTAATCAAGCGAAAGTGCATTCTTCAGTTTACATATGCTGTACATGCTTGGCTTTTCAACAGTACAAAGAGGAAAATAAAATACAAGTCATCTGTAACTGTAAAAATTACACCACCAGTTACAGTCAATTTTTAAAGTCTCTATACTTTCATAGGCATAAATGTATGTATATACATTTAACCAGACACATTCCCTTGCCCTCCAACCTGCCATCAGGATTTTTGCATTATAAAGTAATGTACTACTGTAAAATATTTCTTTGCATGGTGGTGCGCACTTCCCAGTAGACCCAAAAAACAATCCAGTTTACCTCAGCTTTTAGAAATAAACTCACAGTTTCGCTCAAGTAAAATCTCAGATAATCTCAACCATCTGAAAATGACAGCAGTTGTCTAGATCACAGCAGCAATATACCCACTCACCAACATCAAGGTGGTGCAGAGAGTGCTTAATTGAGGAATTTAAAAACAACGACTCAAAAGAGCACAAATTTCAAAGTAAATGAAATAGGGAGACCCTTTGAAACCCAAACTTTAGTGACAGCCCCTACAGAGAGTACAGCTATTTTCTCAAAACATGTAAAATATGACTATAGAAAGATAAGGAGCAAGGGAATGGCATGTATTTAAAAACATGTGCACACTGCCTGGTGTTTTAAACTTTTGCCTTCCTATTGCTAAAATATCATTTTTAAAGTCCATAAAATTTCAGATAGTGTGCAAAATGTTTATATATTACCAAGGTCTCCCTTTAAAAGGTTTATACTTTTACTTTATGACCTGTCCTTGATTTGACACTTCCGCTCATCAGAAAGGGATTTATAAAATAATCCTGAAGGTGAGGAACAGACATCTGTCAGGGACTGGCTGAGTTTCACTTTGCGAAATTTAAGAAGGGAGAGAAATCCTGTTAAGCTCTCTTTAGTCACCAATAGACATCAAAGGTAATAATTAAAGAAGACAGACGTCATAAAAATAAATTTATGTAGTTCTTTATAATGCACAAGCACTCTAGTGTGTAAAACATCTATTAGAGTGAAAGAAAATACAACATTCCAAACGAGCAAAAATCTGTTTTGTTTGAGGTTTTTTGCCTACTTGAGTAACGTTTAAAAAAAAAAAAAAGACACCCAAGTTTAAACTAAAGTCTTTCAAAACCTTTGCCATCTGTGGGTACATGAACTATGGATGACCCCGAATGATTTGCACTCTGCTCAGAATCCCTTAGAAAGCACGGGAAAAAGTATCATTAAGAATGACTGATGACTGCCAGTCATGGTTGACCTCACCCAAGCTTTGGTCTCTGCCTCAGTAATAAGCTGTCCTTTATTAGCACCAACACTCCATAAAAGGGGTGTGTTTAGTCACAGGATAGTGGCCTTCTAATGCTCATTGCTTCTCCCTGAAAGATTGATTAGTGCTCATTTTTACTGCCTTCACAGTATATACAGTGACAGTGCTGCAGAGTGTCAGGGCCTGCAATATTGATGATAAGTACAACTACAAACTAGAGGTTTGGAAAAGGCAGAGTACTGGGACTTCACTCTTCTTTTCAACTGGAAAACACTGCCAAAACAAAAAGGACAAAACTCAAGCTTACACGACCTACCGATATTCTAGTAAATATAAACTGAGGCAAGGGAATTCCCTCTATCCAAAAAAAGGCCACTTAAAATACAAAACTTATCTGAAAAGGTTGGTTTTTTTCATTTTGCTTTGAAAATGCATAGGCTTTTTTCCTTTACCTACCAGTGGCTAAGGCAAAAAGAAATTACCCTGAAATGTCATTCTTGTGTTTGCTCTTTTATTTCAGAAAGCCTTTTCAGTAGTGACTTTCAGAGAAGGGGAAAAAAAAAATTCTATTGCAAGCACAGAAAGTGAATGTTCCTGATTTGGAAGCTACTGCAGTGCCCCTTTGCAGCAGCAGGTGCCTCTTTGAGGGTAAAAAACAAAGGAAATATGAAGAAAACATGTTGGCTATGTATCATATTCTGCACAAATCTGCCTGCATTAACACGACTCCTCTGCAGCTTTTACTCTTACACTTGAAGTAAGTGGGATCTATGCAAATTCCTTCCGTGAAATTAAGATCTGGAGTATAAGCTGGCACCATCAGAGAAAAAAAAACTGTGTTAGATTCATGTAATGTAGTATGCAACTGCATGCAGTGCAAAGCATATTTTAAATAAAGCAAGACCCAGACATGATCCTTGCAAAGCATCAGCATCATAGTGATGAAAGAGCAGGTAAAACTCTTTCAAATGAACTCTTTCAAATAAAGAAATTCCAACCTGAATACATTACTTGGAAAAGCCATGCCTTGCCTTGATTTGATTTAAAAAGTAGAAGAGAATTGAAAACAGTCTTTAAAATTGGTGTTCTAACCAGAGACTTTATAGCATACAAGGCCAACTCCAAGTTATACTGTAGTAAGTTTAATATGGAACAACTTGTCCATATGGCTCTTCCTGGGAACGAGTCATTTCACATGTTACAGCAAGATACAGCCGAAAAAAGGCATGTTTCACTCTTACTTTTATATAGCTGTGAACTTGAGCACAGCAACCTCATACCAAAAATTACTACAGCAAGAGTTTACTGCATTAATAATAGGATGCCCTACTGCTGTGACACATTCTGTACTTTGAAATAAATATTAGTCACAATAGTTAGGTTTTAAATTCATATACTTTAAAGCTGAGCTGTA
>VYZP01001802.1:20387-31998 GCA_013400635.1 Hypocryptadius cinnamomeus | reverse complement strand
TGGCCTTGCTGTAGTGTCTGAACTATACTAGGTGCCAGGAGCTTGAGAAAAATGTTTCTGAGAATCCTGTTGCAGAATATTGTGTGAAACCCGTTAAAAAAAACACAAGGAAACCTGCGAGCTTGTTGGCATAAGGCTGTGCTGGCAGGTTACTTTAGAACCAGCTAACCTGATGGTGCCAGTTAATGGTCTCACTGCGTGGAGGGGAGTTGACTGCACCCATAACTACAATTAACAACAGAACTATTCCAGTAGATACGGAAATTGCGATTTCTTAATTTCATTCACCTTTATCTTTCTCAATTTGTCTAGATAAACACACAATGATAAAGAAAACAAGAATTGCTTACTGTGCTTATCAGTAATTAGTATTAGTATGCGCTGCAGAGGTAGGACCATCTCTAAAAGTTCTGAGTGTTTTTTCTTTAGTCTTTAGCCTTGTCTGTCAACTCTTTCATTTTAAAGCAGCATATGAAGTAGAAAGCATTAAGTGAACAGTTAAACCTCTCACACTTTGCTATTATCTCCCTCTTTACATGTAGCCTTGTCAGTACAGCTTGTTAATGTCAGGACTATGTTGCCAAAACGTACACTGTTTTAGCTTCAATTTGCATTTCTTTTCTGTTTTCCACTCTGGCAAATTCTGTGTTTCTTTTCACTGACTTCTAATCTCAGAATCTTAAGAAATGCCTGATTTGTGGAAGATTGCATTGAGTTTATTTAAGCTACATTCTGAGGTTGGTTGAGACAGCAGGATAGAGACTTTCCACATTGAGCTTAGTGTTAATACTCCCCTAGGAAATATGTAACACTGTTATCTGATGAAAAGTTCAGCTTTCTCAGGGGATTTCCGTGGGCCTGAGCTCTCATGAGAGTGGAGATTATGAAATTGCCCCATTTGGAAAAAGCCCTGTACACTTCTGTGTTTGATTGGTACTGAGGCCAGAGTGCCTAATTTGGGTCTGACCTCCCATATCTCTCAAGTTAATATTCAGCTTTGGAGCTGTCTCTAGCAATAATACATTTTATCTTCAGCATGTATTACAAACACTTATTACCTAATTTTTACAGCATTCCTGTGAGCTAAATAAATAAACAGCTGCCCTCATTCTCAAACACAGTAGGATGTGGCAGTTTTCAATGCAGTCAGGATGCAATAAAAGCTGATGGCTTTTAAAAATGTTGATGGTAAATCAAGTTCTTTTTTACACAGGCAAGAGGACAGAGCACTGCTTGCCCAATTTTTTTTGAAAATCCATGACAGTTCAATTTTTGGGCAGTCTTTCATATTCTATTTAAATATTTTTGGTCATAAAATAAGTGATTTTTAATAGCAGGATCCTGACGAAAATGAAGCAAAATATTCTGCCACCTGTTGCTGAATTTATTTGCAGCTTTATTAAAATGTGACATTCTCCACTTCCAACCCTCAAGATTTTTGCTGTTGCTGTGTTTTATTGTGTAGTAGTTTTGAATTGTTTGAAATGCATTTTTAATTCACTTTATGGGTTTTATGTTTATACTTTCATATGTTTTGTTTTCAAAATTCTGGAAAAATCCATTGAATTAAATGCAACACCTGCAAAATTAAAAAAATAGGCATATGCTTATGTATTTACTGAGTGTCAATAATTAACAGAGTTTGTTAAAACTGTGTATTGCTTAGGCCTGTGTATCAGGAATTCTCAGCTGATAAAAAATTGGCGTACCTTTGAAAATTTAGTGGAATGTAGCTCATCTATTAGCTGAAGATCTTGTCCTAGCCTTTTTTTTATGCTGACCTGGCAGCACTCTGTGTGCTATGTGTGGGGGAGATTCATGCTGTTCTGTGACACACATCCTCTGTAAAGAGCCAGTTTCCTTCCCTTTCTAATTTAGCTTTAGTTTTAAGAATGGTGCGATAAAAGACCCTTTAAAAGGATTTAAAATAAGACCCTTTCCTCTGAGTTTTGAGGTGGTTTTTTCACCCTTCTTGAACCTTCCTGTTCTTCTAAATGTATTTTTAGAGGAACATACTGCCTGAGGTAGTATTTAGATGTGTTTTTCTTGACATTGTCAGAAGGTTTATGTAACCACAGATAGTCAGAACTTAATAAGCATATACTATTATATCCTTGGAGGTCTTTTCCTTATAGTTCTCTATCTATTTTAAAAAGTGCGGCTGAAACATAGTTGGACCATATCTGAAGCTGACTGAGCATAGATGTGTGCCAGAAGGAGATTTGCTGATGGGGCAAAGACAGCTTACTGCAAAGATAGCAATATCTAAAGTCTGTCTAAGTGCCTGTTCTGGATTGTGCCAACCACCTCCTTAGAAAAGCAGCCCTGCTGCCTACCCAACAAAATGTTACTTCAGAATCGTAGGGAGAAAAAAAAAGTGGATTTGACACTTGAGACCTGATCTGGACATGGGAGTCCATTTTCCCAACAATTTTCATTGCAACAAAGGCACAGCTATGTCACAACATGGTCAGCAGCCATCACCTGCAGTTTTACCCTGCTCTGTTCACATGCTTCCCACTTAGCAGGTGGGGAACAGTGTGCTGTAAAGCCAGAGAACACAAATCAAGACAATGAAGTAGCTCTTTAAGACCACAAGTATCTTCACCTACCTGGTCTTTTTCCTTCTTTTTCATGTTATCACTGCTGCTAAATTAAAGTGCAAGGAATTTTACTAGTGTATGCATAGAAATAATGTGTAAGACCTCTCCAGCAGTACATACTCCATTTTCTTGAGGTAATTGCAGTGCTTTCTGACTTTGGTACACAGAATCAGGTTCCTAAAGTACCAGGAGGCACTGCTCTTCTCTGCACTGAGAGGTAATCCAGTCCTCTGTGTAAAGCAGAGTGGTGCAAATTCTCCAGGGTGTATTTTCAGCCAGAAAGTTATGTCAGTACCAAAGGGAAGGACTGGTTAGTGTATTGACAGTCCAATAGAAAACCAGCTTGAAGGATGAGCTCCTGAAATGACCAAGGCAGGGTCTGTTGGACCATCCTGATGCAGTGTAGTATAGTGTCACACTTACAATGTGAGAGACATGATTTCCAGCTAAAACTTAGTGTGAATTGGCCAGCCATTATTTACTAAGCATCTGTTTTTCAGTCTTTCCCAAAGATTGAGAAGGTTCTTCAATTATTTTGAAATGCTGTTGCTCAACAGTCTGATTTCTATAGTGAAGGGCTTGAATAGTTGTAAAGGTTGTCCTAAACTAGGTGCAGAAAACACAATCTTTTCTTTAGTGCTGAAGTTTGAGGGTTTTATTCCCTTCTGTTGGACTTGAGACTCGAAAGCAAACCCGAAGAACTATCTGTAAGGGTAACTTTGCAGTGACCAACTAAATTGAAATGTAGGGAGCAATCATGGGAGGTTGAAATAGTTTAGATGTTGTTGTATTTTCAGTGGAAGTAGACAGTGTTTCTGGTTAAACTAAGTGCAGTGTAATGGTTGGCTTATTGTTGTTAATCTTCACCTTTTTTTGATTGGCTTTACTCTTTGTTCTGAAGGTGGTTTATGCTGCAGTGTGCTGGATAAGGAGCATTAGGACTTGGCACTAAATTCAGAAGTGTCAGGTCTTCCTTAACAGAGAAAAAGTAAGAGCTACTGTGATCTGCTGACTGCACACTTGGTATCTTGCTAAACTTTAGAATAAGTCAGATGTCAGTCAGATTCCCCGAATTTGTGACAAGTAAGAGGAACAGATATGTCAGGATGAGCCTTCACACCCAAGGGAGGGGTAGCTATTTCTCTTCTCATCAGCCTTTCTGTGTAAGGAGGAGCAAATACAAGTGCAGGACAGTCAGGGTGCTTTGATCCTGGAGAGCTCTGTCTGCTGTTTTGCTTAAGGTTCATCATTACCCATGCCAGTTTAATGGGAGAAGCTCTTCAAACTGGATAGGTGCTGCTGTGATAATATTCAAGTAGGAAAATACTGCTGGATACATTCTGCCTGCTTGTTTTGGGGAGAGTATGAATCTCATATAAGTGCCTTCTGGTTGCATTTGAACTAGCAGTCTCACTGATGCATGCTTACATAGCCAGCTTATGAAAACTTCTGCTATTAGTAATGGTCATTTATGTCCAGCCCGGCCTTTTCCAGTGATTTGAATTTCTACAAAATTTACAGTCACTTGCTCAAAGACAAGGAATTCTAGACAGGGTCCTCCTTCGTCACAGCTTACTCTTTCAACTTCTGCTTAGCTCCATGTATTTTAATAGCATAGTGCCATTGCCATTCGTTGTGTGCTTATGTTTGCCATTAGAATTGTGGTGGCATGTGGTATGTGACTGGATATGACCAAGGCATTTGGTTTTCAGTCTCTCTATTGCTTGGGGTTTTTTAGTATATTTTACTTTATGAGTTGATGTTTTGAAACATCTAAAACCTGTGTATTATCCAGGGCATAATATTCCTAGTGTAGTGAAAATCCAGTCTTAATATCAAAGAATTACTTCCTGCCTCTGTAGAAGAACCCATCTTGCCCTGAGCTGGGTTTGACCTTTGGAGGGCCTTCTCCTTAGTTTATACCATCTCTGAATTTATTTGGTTTACCATTCCTGGAAATAATTTTGTTGTAATAATGAAGTATTTTGTATCATCACATCTGTGGTGCATCATCTCTGTGGCTGACAGAGGCTAAGAAATTTGCAGTCTGTCCTTATTTTGTGAACATTAGCAGGAGAATTTTCAACCAGTTATAATGCCATGCAATTTGAAGCTTTGCTCAGAATTTACTTCTTAAAGCAATACAATGACTATTCTTAGAGTGTTTCCTTTAAGCCTGCTTATTTTTTTTTTTTGCTGTTAGAAGTCTGCGTAATTTCTTTCTGCTTTTTTCATTGGCAAACTCTATTTCATGGTGTCTGTGCAGATAACAGAATTTGCCTTGCAGTGGGGAAAGTCTTGAGAATATCTGTTCTGAGGCATAATGTGGGGCTTAGGGAGGTGGTTGGGTGTGCCCCTCCTTAGGCAGGAGCTCTGCAGGCTGTGTGTTCTGGCAGGGCTGTGGTGACCAGCCTGAGGATTTTGCCTCTGTGCCTTGTGTCTTGGCTTTCTGATTCAGACTCTTTCTCGTGTCATGTATGTCGTACAGTAAGAGCGCCTGATGTCTTTTGCACAAAACAACTACACAAAGGGATGTATTAGTGTTTGGTGCTGGCTTCCCAGATAGGGTAGAGGTGGGATCTCGGCTTAATGGGCTCTGCATGTCTGAAGTCAGTGTACCCCCAGTGAAGGCTAGCTGAGGACAGGTTTGTGTGTGTGATTAGTACATGCTGAGAGCTGTGCTTTCCACCAGAGTAATTGTTCTGGACTATATTTACAGCTCTTCCAAGGAAAAACCATGACTTATAGAGGAATGGAGGTGGTCCTGATGTCACAGTCCCAAGATGAGAGGGAAGACCTGGGCCTGTAGCACAGCATTTCCCTTTCTTTCAGGAGGGGTGCTAGCTGATAGAGATGGATGGCAGTCTGCCTCCTTTTTACTCACATCACCATTTGGCATAGCAGATGTACGAAGATGATGGACCCTGGTTAATGGGGTGTTCACTTTGGTGTTATCTAGTGTCTGCAGAGGCAGCACTGTTTGATGTGTGATGGCTTTCAGGGCAGAGAGCTGTAGCGTGCTGTAAAACAGGTCAGGCCATGGCTGCAGAAGGAACGGCGCTTTGACTGTGAGCAAATTAGGCTTGTATTTTCACACTAGTTGATCCTGCACAACAGGCCTGCTGAGCTGCTTGAATTCTTGTAAGCAAATCAGAGTATGGCTGTCCAACTTTTTTCAGAAGACAGTTTAGCTCTTGCCAGCATTAATAGGTGCACAGGCAGCTTTGAGAGCTATTCTCACCTCACAGCGGGAAAGCTGCCCCAGAGGAAAAGAATAATTAAAACATAGTAAGTACTAAAAAAACCAAGATGAAAAACCTTAAAAAATATTACTTTATCATGCTTTTTGGATGCGTTGTCCAAGGTTAGGAGTATAATGAAGGCAGGTGAAAACTTGTTGCCTTGCCCAGCACTGCGAAAAGTTTGCTTTTCATGTTGTCAGTCAGGGTCAATGGCCCAGTAGAGTACAGTGCAATAGCATGGTTCACCATTAGGAGATTGCTGTTTCCTCTGGATGGTTGTCAGTTTACTCTGGATGGTCATATAACTACAAGTCTTTCAGTCTTTGGTTCTGTTGTTGAAATTATTTGAGAGCCCATTTTTATTTTTGTGGAAAGTAGCTTCAGAAATCTTTTATCAATAAAGCACAGTGATAGGTAATGAGTGTGAAAATCAGTCCAGGTGTTCAAGTGCACCTGTCACCCATTCAAGAGGAATACTTCCCAGATAATAAAAATTAATACAGACCTCCAGTGTACAAGGTCATTCTGTGGCAGCATTTGATTTGCCTGCCCTCGTCATCTCACCATGAGATTTCCTGAAAGACAGGTGTCTAGCTAGAATTTTTGTAGTGGTCATCTGGGCTACCAGTAAATGCTCTCAGCTGCTGGAGCTTCTGCTCATTGTCTCAGCTTCAGCATCTCTATGGGCTTGTGTTGTCCAAATCTCCTGTTGCTGGAAGTACGATCAGTGAAGAAGCAGTGGCCTGGGTAAAGCAGGACTGTGTGACTAGGGTGCCTTGTGATCTTGTTCTCCAGTCACACCTGGGCACAGTTTAACACAGACATGACAGCCAGCTGTGCAATCAGACTGGGCCTTCCCATCCTGTAGAAGTGCAGTTTTGCCTGAATGGGGAACTGTGAATCCGAAGTCTTTGAACGGGACAAGAAGGTGCGTTCTTTGCTTGCTTGATGTTCTTCCTTGCTTTGCTCTTTCTGTTAATTGGTGGAGACAGATGCTGAGCTGGGAACCCAATTTTCTCTTTTTGTCTCATTTGGGCACTTGTGGAGCCTTGCTGCTCCTAAAGAATGAAGCTAAAGTGTCTCATGCCTCATCTTATCTTACTGTTTCATCTTGCTGTGACACCTTAGTTGCTGTTACAAAAATTATTGTTTTGCCGTATGAACAGTCTCTGTGGTAAGAAATAAGGGTCAGAATTTCATACCAGCTTCTGTGTTGCATTGATATTTGGCTATGATGGATACGGGCTTAGCCAAAGGCTAGCAAGTCTCCCCAGACTTGCAATGGATATAAAGTAACACAATTGTTTGACTTGCAATGGATATAAAGTAACACAATTGTTTTCAGTCTTGCGTGTTTAATCAGTAGAGAGAAGTCTCCTGATGACAAAAAGTCATGTCTGTAGATCTGACATATTGCCCTGCTTTCCTCAGAGCTGCTGAATTAAGGCAGGAAGCTGCTTCTCCCCTTCCCTTCATTCATTTTTTTGCAGGGAGTTAAGGTATGTGGAACTGGGAAGTAGATCAGACTGTCACAGTGTTTTCGTTGAGCTTGTTAGCTTTAAAGTGGCTGACAACCTGGTACCTTTTAGATGATGGCACAAACCCTTTGGGCGGAAACCCCACAAATTAGCATGAGACCTGGTGAGCCTTGTACTCTACAGTGGATTGAGATAACAATGAATTCCATTTGCATACCTTTTATTTTTAGAACGCAGTGTTCAGGATATGAAAAACATAGCCACAATTTCTGTGGGGTTCTGTTTTCCCACCCTGCTGTTTAATTTTAAAAGACACGGCACCATTAAGTTTCTGGAGGAAGTATCTGTGCTTCTCAGTGGAAGAAGAAAGAATGGGAGAGAAGTATGATAGAAGAGTCTTGTCCTGTAACCTGCCCCTAAAAGCTTTTCTTTTTTTCACTTGTCTGTGGATCTTCCCAGTGCTGTTGGAAATTTTCACTGCTTACTATGGGACCTGTTATATACTTGTAGTAAGATCAGCAAACGAAAACTGATACCCAGCCATGGCTTTTCTTGCACTTTGATCCACCTTTTGAGCTTGGGACAGTAACTGGGGATGTGTTTCTGGAATGAGGAAAATAAAACCCTGTGGCTTTTAGACCACAGATACTTCCTTCACTGCACAATCAGTGTTCAGCTCTGGTTTGTATGGAACCAGAGACCCCCACATAGTGCTGATTTGCTATTTTTTAAATAATGCATATTTTTATTATGATGTTTATTTTAATCAGTAATATAGCAAGCATAGAGGTTGTTTTTCTTCACTAATTCATGTGATTGTCTTGAGCTCTTTGAATACATTTTGGGTTTTGGGTTTGTTTTTGGTTTTTTATTTTTGTCACAAAGATTTGATTCTTAAGCAAGGACTGATTACCACTGTGCCCAGGCATAAAGGTTCTGGAAAAGGTTAGGCTGTCAGTAAAATGTAAATCTTAGGATGTAACAAAGTGTTACAGTAGGAGATGCTCTGCAGTATGAAAATCCAAGAGTTTCTGGTTTTGATGCCCAGAAGGCAGCCCCCAAGGTCTGTCTGAACTGTGTGGAAATGAAGGACAGCTGTGCCTTTTGTGAAAACAGTATCTGTGAAATGGTGTGATTGTCTAATCCTGACTGGTGACTTCAGAGAGGAAGGGATGTTTTGTGGTTAAGGCACAAGACCTCCATGTCTTCTCAGTTGTGCTGGAAGCTTCCTTATGTAACCATATGAAGGATTTTTCTCCCTGTCCCACATGGGGTATGGACATCTCTTCTGCTTGTTTCATGTGCATAGGGATGGTCTTCTATTGCCATACTGTGCCCAAACTGGAGCTAATTACAACAAAGGCATTTCAGCCCTGGCAGACCTGTTGGGTTTGGGGTTATTTGCGTGGGTTACAAGCAAAAGTTTCTGTTCTCTGCTGTTGCTCCCTTGATGTCAGGACTGAAACTGCAAAAGCAGTCTGCCGTGGGGAAAAGCTGTCTCAGTATTATTTCTGCTGACTGTCCCACCACTGAGCCAGCAAGATGGTTCACATCAGTTTTGACAGTCTTTTGAGTGTGTTTGCTCAGTCTGACCTCAAGTTTATCTCCCCCTTTGTGCCTAGGGCTTGGCTTGCTCGCTGGGGCCTATGGTTTCAGCCAGGAGGACAACCCTGTGGGTCCCTCCCGTGGGTGAGGGAGCCTGCAGGGCTGCAGCTCCCCTGGTTTCTTGTTAAAGACGAAGGGGACGGGCGAGGAAGGGCTGCATGCCCATGTCAAAGTATGTGGAGAGATTGGTCTCCAGTGCGTTGTTCTGTGCCCACCAGCTTGCAGTGACTGATTGTGATGATGCTCTTGGCCACTCTCAAGCAAAAGAGGAGACACACAAGTTATATCATGTTTGAGCTGACATTTTGTCTTGTGTATTTGAGGAACTTGATCGTGTGTTTAAATTTTTACAGCAGGAAAATATTGCAGTAATAGGCCTGTGGTGGTAAAATGTGTTCTTCCACTCCAGGTGTTTCCATTGTTAAGTCTCCTTGGTACTAGCCTTCAGAAGACTTACCTGTTTTTCTTTGGCTTTCTGTTTTGGAGGGGTTTTTCTAAGTAATGCTCTTTTGTTTCCTTAGGCCCTAGTGGGCAAGCAGTCATCTTGGATGGGAATGGCTGTTTTCAAGAGGAAACCTCTGTTAAACCTTGACTTTTTAAGGTATCCAGAAGGAGAATTTAGATGCATTGCAGTGTTCAGTACTTTCTGTTGTTTCATGTACAAGCTGTTATGCATGCCTCCGTAATTGAGAGGGATTGCATAAGGCACTGACCCACAAGTCCTGGAAGGAGGACCAGATGGGGTGGGGTACAAAAGGCTGGCTGTGTGCTTGGGGCACTGCAGCCAGGAGTGTGGTGTTGGGATTTGGTTCTTTGGTCTTGCAGAGCTTTCACCTGTGGTCTTGGGTAGTGATCATGGCTTCATAATCAGCTGTCTGGAAGCCAAACACTGCCCCACAGTTCTGGTAACCTTGTTCTACTTCCTTCGTGGTTTACTCCAAATGATGATGAAAACTCGTTCAGCTGTTTGTAGGAGTTCCTTGGAAGGCAGCATTGATTTTCAGCAAATTCTAGTGCTAAGTGAGTCTGAAAATGCTTGGCATGACAAAAAAGGCAGGGGATGAATGCTCTGCTAATGCTGGGCTGCTTAATTACAGCTGTGAAAGATGGTGACTCTTTGTTACTCCCCCTCATGATTACAGGCAGGTCAGTAGGAATCTCAGTGTACTTCACGTTGCATTCCTGCAATTGCCTATAGAATATGTCCCTGACCAAGAAAATCATGCCTCCATATGGCAAAAAACCTCCAAGCTAAACTCAGATAAAATAGACTAGTCAAGCTGAGAAGCAACATACCACTGAGGAAACAGAAAAGTGGAAGAATTATTGCTTGGCTACCTTTTTTTTTTTTTTCCCCCATAAGGCGTGTGGCCCTTTAAGAGAAGCTTGAAAAATATCTCAAGTAGGGGCAGATTCAATGAAAAAGCTTGCAAACATCTGATCTCTGCATGCCAGTGTGCCTTCAGTCAGCTCCCCCTTTGTCCATCTGACTTTCTGAACAGTTGATGATCTCACCAGAAAATAAACAAGCTGCAGAAGTGTTTAAGGATTTTGGCACATGTAGGAAGTAACCAAGGAATCGGGGTGGGGGAAGTTTTTCCTCTGCTTGCGGTGAAGCAGGGTGCTTTAGCCTCTGCTGGAAAGAGAAGGACAGTTTTATGTTATTGCAGGAGCCAGATCTTTTCCCAGCCTTTTCCCGGGCAGGGAGTGGAAGTGATGGTGGATTTTGCTGGCGGGGTTCAAGTGGGGTATTTGCACGGTGCGCTCAAAACCAGCATATTCATGAGTGATCCTGCTGCGTGGGAGAGAGGAAGGCAAGGGAGACACTTTTGCCCCAGAGTAACCTCCGCCTTGCCTCAGCTGAGGCGGGTGATTTACTTTTTCGTGTGGAACAAAAAGGCAACGGGGAATTTGTAACTGGATATGTAGATGAAGGAGCAATGACCGTCAGTAACCCCGTGTACTTCGTGCTGCAGGAGCAGAGCGTGTGGTTCCTCCCCTTGCTGGCTCCTCCGGCAGGATCAGCCTGGGAGGCAGAAGTGGCACCATAACTGCCGGGTCTCCCTGTCCCCTCTGGTGGGACACCGAGTGCACACCATACTTCTTCTTGGTGGGGCCCATTAATGACAGTATCACATGCCCAAGCTAAACCAAAGCCAACCAACAAAAACCCAAAAAAGCAAAAAAACAAAACACACAAAAAACGCCCCCAAAACCCAACCAACCAACAACAACACACCAAAAAACCAACCCCAAAAGCAAGCAAAAAAAAATCCCAACCAAAACACGGAAAACCAAGCCAAATCATAAAGGGTTTTATGTATAAGAGGTGGGGGAATAGGTTGTTACAGCTGTCCCCTATAGGAGGGTAAAGGTACAAGCCCCTGAATCTTCGATTTCGTTGCTTTCTCTTTAGAGCTCATTGTTTTCCACTATTTGCTCTGAGTTGCAGCATCCTGTCTTCCTAAAGTACAAAATACAGCATGACACCTAGCTAGTTGTTGTACCTCAGTCTGGAAATCTTCACTCTGGTAAATCCTATAGGACTTGGTCTCTCACCTCCTCCTAGCATAGGTGCATTGCAGGTGCATTGCTCATCACTTGTTGTTTAAGCATTATGGAGATAGAATTGTCCTCTCTCTCTCTCTCTTAAAGAAAACAGCAACAACAAAAACCAAACCAT
>VYZP01001802.1:0-13779 GCA_013400635.1 Hypocryptadius cinnamomeus | reverse complement strand
TTAAGACATTATGTGCAGTTTTGGGGGGCTTCTGAGAAGTTGGCTCATGATCTTGTCTTTAAGGGGAAAAAAGTTGGAGTCCAGAAGCCAGCAGTTCTAAACGTGCTGCGCGTTGTTGTCTGGTAAAGGTCCACAGTTTTCCTCAGAAATGTGTCACAGTGTATCCAGTAGTTAAGAGCTGCTGTAATGAAGCAGTAAGTGAAACAAAAACTAACTGGCTTCGATGTGGCCAGACAAAATGGATAAATTAACTGTAGCATCACAACCAACACATTTGATACTTAGTGTGTTTAGAGGCTAAAAAAGTGCCCTGACCTGCAGTAACATCCTTGAACAAAGAGGGAACTTTCTGCTCAGAAACAAAGGAGGCTTTTGACACAGCTTATTGAAGGCATTGTGTGTCAAATCTTGAACATGCACACTGAAGATAGCATGCTCTGTATCTACTACAGAGTCTGTAAACCAATGCCAGCAATTTGTTAAGATATTAATTTTTTTTTTCTGAATCTCTTTGATGTACTTCATAGGAAGGCATTTCAGTAAGCAAAGTGAGGACCAAGTCAAATGAAGGTGCAACAGCAATTTGGAGACAGGATTTTAGCTTGTGTAATTGGACATGGGCTTCACTGATTGCACTATTTTGTGATTTACGGAGAGGCAGAAGGTTAATACAAGGGCTTGCAAGAACTCTGTAAATTCAACACCAAGGGCTTGAATTGTAAACTGGAAATTTGTGCCTCTCTGATATTTGGGCAGTTAAGTGGCTACGGTTTCTTGAAATGTCTTAATACATATGACTTAGCCTGATATCCACCTGCTTGTTTTTTTCCCTCTTCATTCCTGTTTGTTATTCCCTCTGCAAGATGATGCAGTAAATTTCATAATGGAATTGATCCAGATTAAAAGTGATTAACCTGATTGTATGTTTACACAAATATTTATGCTAAAACATGAAGGGTAGAGTGCAAGATTTAGAGCCCTATGATCAGGGAGTGAGTGTGTGGGCTGAGACCCTGATGATAACACTCAGTTCTGCTGGCTTAAAATGTGTGTGCATTTGCAGCCTCAGGGAAATGCTAATCGTTGTAAGTAGCTCTCAAAAATGCAGTAATTACTAGCAAATTATGGACAGATCAAGGTTTTAAAAAAAAAATTTGAGTGCATGCATGATGAAATGCATGAGCTCTAAATGTCACAGCACTGTTTTTATAAAAAGAAAGGCAAGAAATAAACATTTTACATACCTGCTTCTCAGTTCTATCCAGAACACCTTGAGTGTTGCCTAAAGGGCAGTGATACAGTTAAAACAAGAACTTCTAATTAAAATTTCACACTAGGATTCTAGCTCTGTCTCTGATCTTTTGTATTGCATGAATTTAGCCTGTTCTGTAGCATGCAAAAACAGAGCCAAGCACATGGAGGTATGGTAGGGAGGTTAAAGTTTGTGTCCTTACTCTTTTTCATGTAAGAACTGACTTGAGGCAGGCTGTTCAGACTGTTCAGATCAAAACCCAGCAGAAAATCTGGTTGGGATCATGGGGCACCAAGGTGGAGGATCAGCTTTCCTTCTTCTGAGTGTTCACTCCACTAGATGGAAAAAGTGTTTCGAAAAGTCAAATTCCCTGTTCTATGACCCATGTCTTAATCAGTATCCATTCTCTGAAGCCTTTTGACCAATGATGCTATAGGACATAGGACATGTTGTACAAGCTTCTTGTGGACTCATCATCTCTTCTTGAGGCTTGCCTTGCACTGGCTGAGTGAGACTGAGGCAGGAGAAGCTGGTTTGAGAACAGTAGTGAAGCATATGACTGCATATTACGTGTGACTGCATGCATGCAAATTCCCTTCCTGGCTTTCTCCTCATGGTAGGCCAGCATTTGTCCTGTAGAGGAACTACGCAGTTTTGGAAAGGCTAACAAGAGCAATGGCAGTAAGTTACCAGCCATTACCACACGGTCCAGTGGGACATTTCTGACTGTCTTATGTCATAGAAGTACCTGTTTGTATATCCCTTTGCAAATCTCCCCAGTTTTGGATGTGATTTGGTGGGGGAAGGTTAAATGATAGTTCATTTGCTCATGTGGGATTTCATCTCTTAGACAACACTGCCTAATAAGGGCTTTGCCCTACTCACTTCCAGTGGTATGGATCTGTAAAAAGCCATAAGTATGCTGTGGCTTGTCTACTACAGTGGTCCTTGAAAGACTGTGGGTGAGCACATGAAAATCCAATTGTTTCTTTCTCCCTCCGTAATATGGGTGGTATTTTGTCAAATGGTTAGCATGAACTAAGCATTAGATAATAAATGCATTGCAGTTGAAAGATGGTTTTTAGAAAAGGTCTCCTAATGTAAATATGTGCCGCAACTGAATTTGTAGCTTTCCTTGGTCTTTTGAGAGCATTTTCAGTCAAGCACAATGATATCATCCTTTTAAGCAACAGAGGTTTGAGACTTCCACTTTCAGGAAACAAGAGCTGAAGCTTAAAGCATGTGATTTTTCTGCAGAGGCCAGTGGAAAGTTTCTGGTAAGATCAGTACAAACTTGTAATAACTATTTCAAAGCAAATGTGGCAGAGTCATCTTCATTAAGGAGAAACAGTCAGCTGTATGATGCAGACTGGATTTTGGCTGAATGTTTTGACATCCCAACACTTTAAACCCATGCGTTCTCATGTATGTTAAATCAGATTTGTCCATCCCGTGTAAGTCACATGTGAGTTTATTCAAGGCTTGTCCTTCAACTCTAGCCATCTCAAGTGTTTGTCACTAGAGTAAATCTTGTAGCATGCCCATACAAGCACACAGAGTTCCCCCCAGTGCACTTAGTACTTCAAGAGTATTATGATGTTGGCTGCCCCAAAAGACAAATTTAGTGACTTGCTAGCCACTACCACAGTAATTGTAGAGGGCGGTTGTGTTCAAAACCTGTTAGACATTTGTCTTTCTACAGTGTGCCTAGAACAGACAGGTGATGTTTTTGCAGCACATTGCCAGTAAATGAGTCATTGCCCTCCCCAGCCCCTAGATGTAGTGTGGATATCTGCTAAAGACGGTCCCACAGTAGGAACAGTCTTCCTGGATCTACCCTGGACCTAGAGGTTTCTTATTAATGTAATTAACTACTTAGTGAGTCACTACAAAGATGTATATTACAGGGAAGT
Organism: Hypocryptadius cinnamomeus; assembly: GCA_013400635.1. Lineage (NCBI taxonomy): Eukaryota > Metazoa > Chordata > Aves > Passeriformes > Zosteropidae > Hypocryptadius > Hypocryptadius cinnamomeus. Next base: position 10,614 of record VYZP01001802.1, on the reverse strand, counting down.
TAATGACATGTTCATCTGCTCAAAGAAGACTGGCCCTTGTGACTGATCTTTTGTTATTTTCTCTGGTCATGACTTTTGAGAGGCTTTCTGAGTGGGCTTTGAGGTTCAGGAAATGGTAGAGAGAGTAAAATTTCCTTCATATAAATGGTACTATTGCAGGTTCTGGTGAGAAATGATCTTGAAGTGATATGAATTTGTTAGGGAAGAAAGGTCAGGGTGCTGTGGTATGAAAGGATAGATGGATATTCTTCACATTTCACAGTAAGGTTTGCAACCTCCTTGAATCACCTAAGATGTATGAAGGAAAAAGTCCTGTTGCGTTTAGTGTCCTTGACTGGTAATCCAGAAGTGACCCTTAATGGATGCATGTGAAGGGACGCAGCCACTGGGCAAGCACATAACATTTCTACAGTGTAATGTCCTGTTCTTCAGTAGCTTGCAACCCAGACTTTCTCATCTGCTGCTGGGATCTTGTTGTTTAGTAGCATTTGGTAAGATTTTTATGTTCAATTAGTTCTTTTAAGTCTTTCTCAAACTCAAGATACTTTCAGCATTGTGTAGAGTCTACTGGGTTTTTTTCTGTTTTGACTAACCTGCGTATGCAGAAGCTCCTTTGGTTTTGTTTTAAACTGATCATTTCACTGGAAGTTTTCTAGCTCTGTATGATGAGGCACAGAAAGCGATCATCCCACTTCCATTCCCCATCCCACTTGTAAGTCTACAGACCTTTGTCATAACCTGTGTTTGTCCTTACACATCCCATTGGAAGAACTGAGGTCTATTGTTCTTCCTTCAAAAACCATTCTTACTTTGAATCGTGGCCTTTGTCTATACCTGAGCTCCTTCAGCGATGGAGGACCCAAAATTGCACACAGTACTTGAGAACCAGGATTGCATTGTGGATTTATGTTGATGTTGGCCTGTTTTACCACTGTATTTCTAAGATCTCTCTTTTTGAATGGCATTAGCTAATTCAGGGCCATATGAGGGGTATCTTAAGGTAGAACTGTCTTTTTCCTGTGTACTTTACTTTGCAGTGCTGAATTTTGTCTGGCACTTTGTAACAGTGTGTCAGTAGGAGGATGTTCACTAATCCTTTGCAATTGGATTTTGACTTTTCACTGTTCTGAACCAATTAATATCTTCAGAAAACTTTTGCTCATCCACCCTGTCCTTGAATCACCTCTAAATGCAGTGAACACAAATCTGTGTGGAGATTGATGAAGTATATGGAGCTAAACAAACACATCTCTTGTTATGCATGAACATGGAACTTTCTACCTCATCTTACTGCTAAAGTTGTAGTGGTAGAGCAGATAAGTAGCTTTGATATTTGCTGGCTAAATTTCTTTAAATATGTCTTGAAAGTCTAAGCCTGTGGGACATTTAATTGCTTTTCTGCTAGATATTATATTTTTATTTATCCATATCTTAGGGACTGCATTTAGTATAGCTCCATAGAGGTTAGAGAATCCTCCCTGTATTTGCAACTGGCTTTGGAGCAAAAATTAACTGTGTATTCAGAAAATGAGTTTTAAACATCGCAGAACAGTGCCCATTTACAATAGCTGGCACCGACCAGGTCTTACCCATCTCCAGCAGATCAAGCAGAACAAGTGGAAACCTCCAGGCTTTGTTTCCAGAAATTGCCCCAGGAAAGATGTGGAAAGGAAGAGATTCAGCTCAAAAGATATGTGCTAAAGTCGAGGGCCTTGGCTGTTCATCTGTGTGTTGCAGTGCTATAACTTTAGTATGCTTTTAAATGCTGCAATGAGCTACTAATATGAAATCCTAGGAGTTTGTTTTAAACTTCATTCCCTTGAAACAAGGATTGTGCCCAAATGTTTTCCATGCAAGATAATCCAGATATGTGAGTGAAAGGGAAAAAGAAACCCACAAACCGAACTTCAGGCCACCAGTTACATGTAGAGCAATTGGAAACAAGGAGTTGTCTTCAATGTGACTTCCTGCTAGAGCAAATAGTTTCCTGAAAGCTATGCCTTCCAATTGTGGAAGCCTGTCAGTCTTGCTCTTTGGTGACAGTGCATGCTAGCTATTTCCTGGAAGCTGTTTGTTTTAAAATACACCTTTGGTTTGGGTAAAGAATATCAAGGCCTGATGGGAGGACTTTAGTGATAATGTACACTGCAGTAAGGAGTCCTTTGTATCTGAGTATCTTTGTATCGGTGTAGTCTCGCTGAAAACTTGTACCCACCAAATTGTCTTTTTCTCTGCTGTACTGACTTTGCATCCCCTTCTTAGCACTGGCTTGCAGGATTTCATGTGCTGTCCTGTAGACTGTACTTGTTTTGTGACCTGGAATGCAGGTCATCCTTTGCATTGTAAGTGTATGTGCATGCATTTAACATTTTGTTGGTATGGTTCTGATTATGGCATCTGTGTACTTAACCTGTGAGAAGAGAAAGGGGTGATCCTATCACATTGCAGGGTGCAGAAGCCCATGGTATTTTAAGTTCAACATTACACAGAAAGCCAGCTCTGTCTTCCCCACCAATGTAAACGGTCCTAACTGCTCTATTCAAGAATGTTTACAAGAGTTTAATTTCTTCATTTGTGCTTTGCAGTAACTTCTAGTTTCCTTTTCTCTCTTCCCGCAGAGACAACTTTCTTTCAATTCCTCCTTGTGGGATCTGTCAGAAACTGTGGAAACTTTGAGAGAGAGCGTTGGGAAGCTTGTTAAAGAGGTAAGAAGAGCCTTCTCTGTCAGGAGAACACATCACTGTGGTTGCTATCTTAGCCTGTGATCGAGTACAAGAAGCAACTTATAGTCAAATCCCTGGCTTGTTTTGAAACTTTTCCCCATCCTACAGATGTTTTCCCTGTGTGCAGGCAGCATGCACTTCACAACCTCTTGGCACTTCAAGTTACAAATAACCATAACAGGAATTAGGACATTTTCTGTAGTGTTTTGTCTTCTCAGCAGTGGCACAACGATTGGGCTTGCAGTACATCTGTTGCCAGGTAGTGCCTTGCAAACTACATATTGAGGCTTTCCTTTCTATTTTTTCCCATCCAGTTACCACATCAGGGTTATTAATAGGTTGTATCTACTGGGTTTTGTGTGCAGTGAGGGTATGGCATGTGGAAAAGGTGCTGTGGCTGTTATAATTTAAATTAGCAGCAGTAGGCTACTGTTTCCTCTTTATCTATCTTGCTTTTTGGGCCAGAGATTGTTTTCCAGTCTTGTGGGGCACTCAGCACAGTGACATCACCGCACTAAAAAAAAAACCAGTGATTTGTACAGTCAAACTGACATTCTAGAGACTGCAAGTATTTGTTTTTGCAGGTGAAATGATGGATTAAGAAAAAAAGCCCTGCGTACCTAAATTTGAATCAGAAGTCCATATCTGGGGGGATAGGGGGTGGGTGTTGAGCCAGAAACTAACTTATCCTAGTTTTTGTGTCTGGCTCTGACTTTGAAGTGCTGCTATTAGTCAAAAACATTCTCTCCCTGGAGCAGAAATCACAACCATCTAAGCTAAACAGTGCCGCCGCCTCCATCTAAGCTAAACAATGCTGCCGCCTCCTCCTCCCTTCGCTAGTCTTCCGTCTTTGCATCAGAGCGAGAGGCTCTGCACCGTGAACGGCAGTAACCTCTGGGAGCATGCACAAGAGCGGGTCACTCCAGGTTAGCGTGCGCCTCACTCCCACAGAGGGGCAGCTGCCGGGAGCCTGTGCTGTGCTAGCCAACAATTCCTGGCACGCACCCCTCCCTGAGTCCTACAACCTGCTGCGCAGCTCCCTTCACATTGAAATTAAGACGATTCCAGGATCAGCCTCAGTTAGGACCATGGAAGAGCTTTTGCTGCTAGCAGGGAGGCTGCCCTTCAGAGTTTGACTACAGCTGTTTCCTGTTACGTCATTTAAGCTTGGCTTTTCTTCTTGTCTGGGATAAAAATAATTGAAACCACGTGATACTCAGTTTGCTGATGTGGCCGAAAACGTCCCAGGGTAACGTGCCTTTTGCTTGGCAGCTGTTTTGGGCACAACTACCTTTTATTCTGTCCTGCTGTGCAAACAAAGGCAGCATTTTGCTCTGTGTACAGCATGAGCTGCTCCAGATGGCTTGACTGAAAGTTACTTCTTATTGTCTGTCAGGCGGATTTCTGTGTGAAAAGTAGGGACTTGCTCCATTGTTTCAAAGGGCAGCAGCTTGAGGGGGTGGAGACAGCTATTGTTTGTGCCATGTCTAGGAGCCTTTCTAGCAGGGAATTTTAATTAGAAAATGGTCTGAACAAAATATTTGTCTTGGAGTATGGGGATTGATTGGATCTTTGTCCTTGGGCTCTTTAAATCAACTTCTAGGGGGGCAGATTAAATACCAAGAGCAAGGACAACTATTTAGATTCACTTAGGGAGCCAGGTCTGATGTCTGGAAGAAGAAATAGCTTAGTAACCCTTCACATTTGGCATATTTTCTTCCAGAGGTGTGAAAAGATCAGCTCTGCATGTAAATTGGGAAGATGCTGGTGCCAAAGATGAAACAAAGTTCCTTACTCGAGCTGTTTCAAAATAATTTGTAGAAATGTGTTTCCAAATGCAATCCCTCTTTAAAATGGTTAGTACTTAATATATTCATGGGAATTATCTGCACTTCCTATTTAAATACCTTTACTTATCATGTCAGGGAGTTTATGGTACTTTAGCTGAAGCAGCTGCCTTTTTGCTGAGCAAAAATGAGCTCTTTTAGCTAAGATACCAAAAACTCCCTGAGGCATCCCTTTGAATTGCACATTCAAATTGTCACACCTGAAATGCAGCCTTGGCCTTTTGGGTGAGGAATCATCAAATCCAAACATCTGCATGAACATATGTAACAAACAAAACTGGTTGTGTGACAGTTTTCATTCATGTTCCATGATGCTGGTGTCCTGTAGGTCACCCTGAACCTGGATCCAGGTTGAGTGGTGCCAGGCTGCAGGCAAAGGCACCAGTGAGTAGCGAGGAAATAAAAGTATACTCCATCAGTCAGTCTGGACATTTGTACTCAGACTTTTGCTGTTCTCACAGCTGTCTTGCATTATATCAGTGTGTCATGTGCTGTTAGGCATCTGAAAATAGAGACTCTTTGTATAGGTGACATGTAGTAGCTGTTGTTTAGCATCAGGAATTTTTCTCCAGATGTTGGCACATCTAAAACATGCACAGATGGGTCATACAAATGGTCAGGTTTACCTCCCACTGTAAGGCCAAAGAGTCTTGAGTGTGCTTTCCTTGGGTGAACTTGGATTGGTTGTTCCAGCACACTGCTGCTTTCAGCATCATTGCTGGCTGGCTTTACCAGCTGTCTTAGACTTTGGTTATCTGCATTTATTTAAACAAAGGTGATAGACCAATGCACTGTGAGCAAAAGTGGCAGATGGTCTTTGACTCTCTTATTGTCTCTGAAAATAGGGCAGTTGGAGCACAGCATTTGAAGTTGTTTCTGAGATGCAGTTGACAAACAGTTACAAATAGGTGTCTCAGCTGCTCTGCTAACCCTGTTAAGTGCACGTGCCTGTTCTGGACAGCACAGTAAGAACATCCAAGTTAATGTCATCTTGTATTTCAGTGGAAGTCAAGAAATCAGATAAAATTTTAGAAAACACTTTAAAAGGGATAGAGAACCAGCTGTAGCATTTTGCCATGATACTATACAGAACCCTCTGATAAGGAACACAGATCTAGGTTCATGTTCTCTGAAAAGGGATAGCATAACTGGAATACAGTTCAGGAAAGGCCAGTTAGGATATTTAGAAGTATAATGGCTTTCACAAAAGGAACAAGGGAATAGGCTGAGACTGTTCAGCTTACAAAAGAGATGGGTTGGGATATGACAAAGACTTATAGAGTTGAGTGGCACATGAAGAAGAGATAGGGATTGAATGCTTACTGTCTCTTGCAGTAAAAACAAAAAACAAAACCACATGACACCAAATGGAGCTAACCACAGCCAGATAAGGAGAGAGGAGGTTCTTTCCTGTGATATTGGATGTTAAATACTTGCAGATGTTCTAAATTCTAGGAGTTTACCATGGAAGAAAGTCATTGAGGGTTAGGAGCTGCAAATAAATGGAAGCTGGAAAGTTACTGAGAGGAAGTATCCTAGATTCTTGCCTTTGTCTTATTTCTTCCTAGCATCCACTTATTGTCACCATTTGATGTTCTGACTTCTCAAGATAGAGGGTCTGAAAGCAGCACTCCAGTGTAGCATGAAACCAGTGCTCATGCATGTGGGTTACTTTTCCTGTTGTGGTGAGCTTGGCCATGCCTGAGTATGGCAGCATTAATTCAGTGAGTGAGTAGTTCAGGCTGAGGGCAGGGTGCTTTTGTTCGTGACACATTACAGGCATATTGTCTGGCTTATGCCACTCAAATGAGTCTGGAGGTACTAATTGTTCTGGCTGGTTGAATGTTGTCACCTCAGGCCTGGTGTCAGGTCAGCTGGCCAGCAGAAGGCTCCTTGCAATGACTGGCTGTGTGTAAAGCTTATGCTGTGATTCAGGCTCCTGGCTGCAACAGGACTTGTTTTCAAGGGTATTCTGGGAATGCTGTTGACAATGGGACAAGGAGTTTCTGGGGCAGGAATGGGTAATGCCAGTCTGGGGGTCAAACTGGCTGCCTGGTGTAAATCAGTGGAGGTTGAGTGGAATTGTGCCAAGTGGCACTGCTGTGGCCTGTGGCTCATCCAGTTTGTGACCCACGAGCTGCAGTCACTTGGTGTTGTTCCTTTCGTTCCTATTCTGACTCGATGTACCCCACCCCACCTGTCCTTGTGAGGGTACTCCACTGGAATGTAAGCCATTGTGCAACCAGGAGGACAAGCAGCTTCCATGTTAGAGGGCAGGGAGACCAGGAACCACCCACAGCACTGAAGTAGAAAACTCAGTAGTAAAGAACTTGGGAAGGATATATTCCAAGTACTTGATTACAAGACACTTCCATTGTGGTGGTGGGGAATTGTTTTCTCTGGTTCTTCCCCTTGATGTTATGTTCAAGGGGATTCTCATCTGTTGAAAAATCTGTTCTGTGGTTTGAAGGTGCATAAAGAGAGTGTCTCCTTTTACTAATCCTGTTCAATACTTGCTTCCATTCTTTTCTCTGCCCTTCCCCTCCAGCTGCTGAGCATGAAGAGCTGGAGTGACATGAGGCAAGAGGTGGTGTTCCTGACCAATGTGAATGCCTCAAACTCCTCTACACAGATCTATCAGGCTGTGTCTCGCATTGTGTGCGGCCATCCTGAAGGTGGAGGGCTCAAAATTAAATCCCTCAACTGGTATGAGGATAACAATTACAAAGCACTGTTTGGAGGCAACAGCACTGAGGATGATGTGATTAACTTCTATGATAACTCCACAAGTAAGTGTAAAAATAGCATGGTCTGAGATCCCATCTACTTCATGATTGTCATCACTAGTGTTTTCCAAACTTCCACAGATGAAAGTAGGTGGTCCTGAGGGACATATTCACTGCTGTTTCAGAAAGGCATGCACATATTGTCCTGCATATGCCCTTAAGGCCAGTAAGTTATCAACTTGCAGAGTCTCCCAAGGACCTTCTACATACCTACTGTGTAGAGTACACAGAAAGCTGTGCAGTGGACCTGCTTTAGTGGGAGAGGGAGCACAGTCACATGCAGCCTCTGGAAATCTGACCTTTTACGGATAAATTTTGTTTGTGCCATGCACTGGGGTTGTGGGAGTGTTGCAGAGCTAGTACTGTGGCTCTTAATGTTGGAAGCTACCTGCTTGCTTCTTGTTCACTGGGCAGACTGCAGGCTTGGGCTGAAAGGGGCTTTTTGTGGAGCTTTGCAGTAAAGGAGAGGGTTTGTGTCTGAAAAATGGTTTGCTTTCAGCTTTGATTGTTCTTGAAGCTCTATGCCTTCTGCAGTTGTCACTGTGCTGTTCAGCCACTCACCTTTGTGCTCTTCTTCAGCACCCTACTGCAATGAGCTAATGAAGAACCTGGAATCCAGCCCGCTTTCCAGGATTATCTGGAGGGCTTTGAAACCCTTGCTGATTGGGAAGATCTTGTACACTCCAGATACGCCAGCTATAAGGAAGGTCATGTCTGAGGTAACTCTAGCCCTGTGCTCTGATAATGTAGCATTAGCTGTGTCCTCTGGCTGTGCAGCTGATCCTCTCTAGTTAAATTGGATCCAAACTCAAGCCTAGGAAGGATTGCCTGCAAAAGCACAGCCTCCCTAATCTCTCACCTCCCATGCACTTACTGTTGAAGGCTCAATACACCCTCTCAATTTATGATGGTCTCTGCCAGCTTTTGGAAATAACCTTCCTCTCCTCTTTGTGACAGGTGAACAGGACATTCCAGGAACTGGGTGTGTTTCGTGACCTCGGGGGAATGTGGGAGGAGATAAGCCCAAAGATTTGGACATTTATGGAAAGTAGTCAGGAAATGGATCTCATTCGGGTCAGTATGCTGTCTTTGACAGAACCACTGCTGTTGTTTTTTGCAATAAGTGATGAAATATTTATTTTAAATGGTGCTTCAGTGCTGAATTGGGCAGATAAATATTATGGATGGGACCCCTTCTTGAAAGAGATCTTGATTGTACTGATCTTGCATTATGCTTGGCATTCCTTCCTTCACATAACAGTCTCCTGCAAACAGGAGCAGTGCACATTTAACACCCATTTCTAATCTGCCTCTGTTGGAAAATGTACTGTTTTGTCTACAGTGTTGCCCTAATGTGTCATGAGCATGTCACCATAGTTCCTCGGGTGCAGCTCTGAGGGGTGGATCTTTGCACCCTGTGCCAATGCCTTTGGTGTAAAACTAACATCAAGAAACAGAGGGACCACTGTAGAGTAGTTTTTCCAGCAGTTGGTTGGGTATCACAGTGCACCATCTTGTGTACAGAGACCTCCCCAGGTCATATAAACCTTAAAATTCATTCCTTTTTTACCCCAGTGTAATGCTCTGCTGAATAATTGTGTGACCTGGCCTGTTGTACTTCTCATCAACATGACATGCTAGAGTGCCAGAGACAGGTGAACAGATGATTACAAAGCTCAGGCAGAAAGTTGAGGTCCAAAACATTGATTTGCAGTGATGTCCTCTGAAAAGTGAATGTTGCTCCTATATATGTTTTAATTTTACTGAGCCCTGGGCATTTATCGTTTTATATTTTATGTTGCTTGTTAACGCTGTTGCCTCTGGTAGTTAATTATTGATCTTCCCAGCAATTTGGTCTTTTCTGTACCAATGTAGTAACAGCAGTCTTTGTTGTCACCTATTGACATTCACACAAGCAGGAATACTTCATTGTCAGTGCCTTGGCAGCTCCCAGGGAGCATCCTCTTCAGTTGCCATGTTTCTGGGTTGACTGGCCATCACCTCTCAACTTTCCGGGTTGTACAATCTGTTTGGCATATTTCTTCCTGCTGAGGGGGAGGAAAGTGCTTTGCTTGCCCATCCCTGCCACTTCTAGCTTGATACTAGAGTGCCTGTGAACTTCAGGAAGGGCAACACGTGCCCCTAGGGTTAAGGAGCTTTGATGCTGAACAAGATGAGGTTGAGCCATTTCCCTGCACGCATGATAGCAGAAGTTAACCATGGAGACCAAATGAGAAGAGAGCACAGCACATCTGATTCCTGTGTGCTTGGTTTTCCTTTTTGTATGTTTTCCTTTGGTAGCTTGGTCTGTTCTGTTTTTCCAGTTTGCAAGGTTGTTTTTGTAACTGTGTGACCCACTACTTTCTGGTTTGCTGGTAACAGCAGAGTATGGGGAAGCTCTTTACCTCTCTTTCATTTTTGTTGTGGCAAAAAATCTACTTCCTGTTCTTAATCATAAGGATTTTTGCAGTTTTCTCTCTTGTGCAGGTTTTTCTTTCTATCTCCCTGACTTCAGTTCAACTATGTAACTTACAATTGCTGTTCCCTTCCTGCCTGGCCTTAAATTGTTTGCCCAGTGGACTGGTTTCTGTTTCAGTGCATTTGTGCTAGGCATTGTGCATACAGTAGCCTGTCCTCAGAAAGCTAGCAGTTAAACCAGGTGAAGAAAGCACTGTCCCAGACAGGAGGACAAAGGCAGGACATCATGGCTGTACAGGGCTGTTTCAGCCAGCCCTGGTGGCACAAAAGCAAAATACAAAAATCATCTGGCCTCTGGTGCTGGTGCTCTGGCACTCTTCTGCTCAGCACAGTTACTGTCGAGCCTTCAGCCATGCCTCAATTGCTCTCCATCCCAGCCAGAAGTTGGGATTTTTCTGGAAGAAGTGATCAGAGCTAGGCACCAAGTATTGGGCAAATGCGTTTCTGCTGAGCTAGCATCTCCCTCTTCCCTGGTTTGCCTGTGTGGGATGCAGAGCTGTACATGGCTCTCTGCTGCCCTCTCCTTGGGAGAGGGGTTGGCAGGACATGGAGGCAGACAGCTAGCTACACCAATGTGGTGTAGCCGTACTGAGGGAGGCACATCCCTCTCAAAGGGAAGGTGAGGGGAAGGACGCCGCTGTTCTGATCCTCTCAGTATGACAGAGGGCCTCTACCTGCACCTTCTTAACAGCTGTTTTCCCTGTAATGCTTGTCTTTGTTATGAGAGAGGAATCTAACATTACTTGTCACAACTATTTCTTCTTTGAAAACAAAACACCT
>VYZP01001800.1:699-14818 GCA_013400635.1 Hypocryptadius cinnamomeus | reverse complement strand
GATAACGACCTATTTAAATTAAACAGTTGAATTTGTGACTTGCTCATGTTAGGTGAAAAGTGTTACCTATATTCATAAATGGCCCAGGGCCAAATTCAACCCATACATATGTCCCTTTCCAGACCACTGAATGCCTCCAAAATCAGAACATGGCCATCACACTTGATAAATTGTAAATGGATGCAAACCTTCATATTTCTGTGTTCAGTTATGCATTCTTAAACCACGAAATGAGCTCAGTACTGGACAGAGCATACACCCCTGGAGCCACTCAGAAGACATATGGCATAATCCAAGGCAGGTGTTTGTAAATCCAAAAGATCACATTCGACCCCTTAGGCTACAATCTGAATGACAGCAGTGGGATTTTGTAGTTTATCTAGGACCCTAAATTAAGTTGTCACCCTTAATTTGTGGATAACATCTACTAGGGGCAAAAACAAGTTAGAAACTTTTTCTTCCTTTACAGATTCAAGTATTCCAGTTGCTGAACTCTCTTATTTGTAATGTATATGTTTACAACATCATTTAACTGTTAGTTAAGCAACTTCATTGGGTTTTTTTGTTATTTTTTTTTAATTTCTGAGAAAATAAATGGGTGTTCAGTGAACAGCCAATGACTATGAGATTGTTGAGATTGTCTGGGACATGCAGTTGTTCTTTTCCAACTGGATCAGTTGAATACATACTGAATTATGAAAACTCCTTTTGATTGATGAGTTCGGATCAGCTTTGGCAGATGTACATTAAAAAGGAGTAGATGAATACGTATAAACCATTGAGCTTAGCAGAAAGTAGTGCTCAAGACTGTAAACTGCCAACTTTATCATCTTTAAGTAAAAAATACAGTTTTTCTTCCCAACAAAGACTTTTTATAAAAGCAATAAGGTAACTGCATGAAGTGTGCTTATCATGATATAATCACACCCCAGGGGGAATGAGAGGTGCTCGGCTGCACCTCATGCTTTGTAATGACCCAGGGGTGTGATTATCTTATGATAACCACACTCCCTGTCATGCCTTATTGCTTATATATTCCACATGTCATAATGAATCCTGAAGCACTTTCTAGGCCTCATAGCAAAGGCAATGACTTTGAAGTATAGGAAGTAGTCAGATTTTCTAGGTACATACAGATTAATATTGTATACATTAGGAGGAATTATGAATGACTACTTATCTGTACTAGCCAGGCCATAGTTTTTTAACTGTTTCTAGGTTCTGTAGGTTTCATGTGGTATTTTATGGGAATATTGCTTAAATTGTTCTCTGGAAGTGCAGCATAAAAAATATGAAAGCTTGACCACCATACTTCAGGACCATGGAAAGATAACAGCAGTGACATTGACACCTTTGTACTTTCCTGTTGGGATAATTGTATAAAGTCATATAGAACTACAATAATCTGATTTTACCACAGATATCTTTGTATGTTTACAAGCTATTTAATTGAAAATGGAAGTAACTGAGTAAAAAAATCTGAACTTTGATCTGCAAAATTTTTTCAGAGGAAGAAAAAGAGCTTGAGAGACCGGTATTTACAATGCTGACTGAATATCTCATCAATTTCTCTTTTACTGAAGCAATATGAAGGAGTTGTGGGTTATTTGGAAACATTATTGTTAAAAAATCAGCACTTTCATAATAAAAATAGTAATAAATCCTAATGAAAATGATTGGGGTTAATAACAGGTCCATAAGGAACAGGGAGATCAAGAGGCTTCTGAATTCACAATTAAGGGCTGACATAAAAGACAACAGGATAATAAACTAAGCAATTATCTTTGATATACCTTATGGTATTATAGCACCACAGGGTGAATCTGTACCTCAGGGAAAGGGATTCTCAGTAACTTTGCAACCTTGTTAATCTGATGTATGTAGCAGTCAACATTTAAATACTACTCCACTTGTCAGGAAAATCTACAGTCCTGTTTTCTTCCTGTCATCATAAATGGGTTGATAAAGATGATGGCCTATCATTATGGCCATTGATTCATTGCAAGCATAAGCTCTGAGATCAGCTAAGTTAACTGCAGGCCACCACAAGTAACTCTTTGTGTCTAAAATAAAGCTTATTTAGTTCTATAGTGTGCAAATGGAGTATTACTGATTACCATAAAGGTCAGACATGCACATTTTAACTGGTGATAATAAGTAGTTTTAAAGATATTTGAGTCTTTTCTTAATCTTGCCATGTCACAAGCCTTCTATTGTTGTGCACCAAAGAATGTGCCTTTAATTGAACCACTTGCCCTATTTTATCTTGATCATAGAGTGGGTTGTGTGATGTTAGTGGTGATAAACGCCTACCACATGTCCCAGTAATTACTAGCCTTCAGTATATTGGGTAGTGAAGTAACACGAAGTTTGTCTGTAAAACAAAAGGCTCCAAAACATTGAAAGCAATAATGAAATGGTTTTGTGTACTGTTCCAAACTGCTCTAAATGTGAGCTCCCTGGAAGCGGAGTGCAAAAAATAAATAACCTTCAATTCTGATTAATAAAAATGCAGTCTCTCACAGTTTCACATGTAATGGTTCTGTGTAATCAGTCCCTCATATATTTCATAAGAAATAGCTGTGCTAAAAAATTGTGAAGTCAAATAGTTCAGAAGGGTAATAACCACAAATATTAAAACAGTTGCATAAAATACTCTTTGCGTGTGTATGTGTGTATTTTGAAAAAAAAAAAGAGAAGTAATCTACTAGTTCTCCAAGTCTGAGTGTGACAAAGTCATTATCACTGCAAATTTAACCTCCACCCCCTTCATCTTTCAAGGCTATGTGTTTAATGTAGAGTTATTTATAATATCTTGAAATAATACCTTTCCAATTCCCTTCTCTCCCCATCAGATAAAAACCAAACAATGTCATCAGTGGCTCCACAGAGATGAGGAATTTTACAAGATAATGTAAATTACAAGATCAGTATGGTGTGTTAGTGTAACATTTTTGAGTTATTCAGTTTCAAATATCAATGAAAAGCTCTTTGACAAAGTAGAGAGTTCCCTTGTCTTTGCATTTTTATTTTAAAAAACATTCAAAAATATTGATGTTACCACCATAGGGGTTATCTAATTTTTTTATGATTATTCTCAGCAGTTTCTTGTTCCTTTTCTTTTCTTTTTTTTTTTTGTCAGAGAGGGTCTTATATTTGCCAAATTTTACTTTTCTTTAGCTCCTTGTAAGTCTTTCATAGCATTTCCGTAAAACAACAGGCAAAAATGCAAACCTAAGTGGAACAAACAAAACTTTCCTGAGTTCTTTCACAAGCAAAAATTCTCTAAGATGAAACTGTCTGGGTTCATATACCTCTACCTGATATATAAATGTCCTGAAACCAAATAAGAAAAAAGGAAAAATGGGTTGACTTGTTTTTTTGTTGGATTGCGGTTTTTATGCATATCAAAGCCAAATGAACAGCAAATTGAGAAGAATTCACTTATAGTTAGAAATGCAGCGATATTCATAACTACATAATTGTGTAAATCTGTCCTTATTTATGTGAACTTCTTGTAAGATTTACTTCAGGGTATAACCTGTGAAGTGTTAATGATCTTACACTTGCAGTCCTGACTGTCATATCAAATTATAGTACTGTTTGGTTTATTTTTCAAGTAGTTGCAACATGGATTAAACTTTGTTATATCTACTACTAAGCAATTCATTAAATGGGTTAGAATCATTGCTGATTATTAAAATTAGTAATATGATATCAGTAGCTAAAGTATATGAATCTGCTGCCAATATATAATCAGATGCTTTTTAATATCATCATGCATAAAAAAGGTTTTTCATTAGTTATACTGTGATTCAAGTAATTTTATTTATGTTAATTTAACAGAAAATCTGTATACTAAAATCAGTAATAAATATAAAAAGCTATCAACTATTTATCTTCCTCAAGAAAGAAGAATTTTTCAGATAGTTTTGCTTGTAAAAATGTATGCTTTCTTATGCCCTTAATAGAAGTGTGTGGCAATGCAAAAAATGACAGACTTTTAAACCCATATTAATAAGGTTTCTGATTCTGATTCTATTCTCATTGAGTATTTCTGTTCCATGTCTGTGGTATAGGTGTTCCTAATGTACTCAAGTGAGAGAAGCATCAACATTTCTGCATGACATGCCAGTACAGCTGGAAAATTATTAATTGGGTTATTTATGACTCTTGAACTGTAAGATTGTATTGATGGTATTATTGTATGTATTGTATTGTACTGCATGTATATGATTGCATTATTTTGGTTTTTCTTTTAAGATTGTGCAGCAGGAAAAATTTCCACAGAAAACATGTTCTTTAGGGCAGGAAACAGCAAGCTTACCAAGTGAAACCATGTAGTGGTTTGACACTGGCCTAATGCCAGCAACCCATGAACGTTGCTTGCTCACCCTGCCCTGCCACAGCTGGGCAGAGGAGAGAAAAAAAATTAACAAAGGCTTCATGAGTTGAGATAAGGACTGGGAGGAAACAAAGAGCAAAACAGGTTCAACTTCAAGTTGCAAAGTGNGTGGATCTCTGCATCCCCCGTGGATCCCCACAGGCTGTGGGTGGATCCCTGCATCCCCTGTGGATCCCCATGGGCTGTGGGTGGATCTCTGCATCCCTTGTGGATCCCCACAGGCTGCGGGTGGATCTCTGCATCCCTTGTGGATCCCCACAGGCTGTGGGTGGATCTCTGCATCCCCCGTGGATCCCCACGGGCTGTGGGTGGATCTCTGCATCAGGGGCACAGCTGCTTCACCATGGTCTCGCCAGCGCCTGCAGAGGAATCTGNAAGGCTTCATGAGTTGAGATAAGGACTGGGAGGAAACAAAGAGCAAAACAGGTTCAACTTCAAGTTGCAAAGTGACTTTTTTACTAACAGACTCAGAGGAAGAAAATGAGAAGTAAAAGAGGCCCTTAAAAACACCTTATCTTCCCCCAGCCCCTCCCTCCCTCCTACTGACAGTGCAGGGAGACAGGGGCTTGGTCTGTTTATCACCTGAGGTTTTCTTCTGCTACTCCAGAAGGGTCCTTCCTCTGTTACTCCAGAAGAAGAGTCTTTCCTCTGTAAGGCCATGGGGTACCTCCCATGGGAGACAGTTCTCCATCAACTTCTCCAGCCTGGGTCCCCTCTCACAAACAGCAGTCCTGATAAAACTGCTGCAACGTGAGTCCCTCCCATGGGCAGACAGTCCTCCCAAAACTGCTGCAGTGTGGGTCACTCTTCCCCAGAGTGCAGACCTCCAAGGACAGGCTGCTCCAGCCTGGAAGCAAGGCCCCTCTCTCCACCGGGTCTCACACTGGATCACAGCCTCCTCCAGGCATCCACCCTCTCCAGCATGGGCACCTCCCCCACAGGCTGGGGGTGGATCTCTGCATCCCCTGTGGATCCCCATGGGCTGTGAGTGGATCTCTGCATCCCCTGTGGATCCCCACAGGCTGTGGGTGGATCCCTGCATCCCCTGTGGATCCCCATGGGCTGTGGGTGGATCTCTGCATCCCTTGTGGATCCCCACAGGCTGCGGGTGGATCTCTGCATCCCTTGTGGATCCCCACAGGCTGTGGGTGGATCTCTGCATCCCCCGTGGATCCCCACGGGCTGTGGGTGGATCTCTGCATCAGGGGCACAGCTGCTTCACCATGGTCTCGCCAGCGCCTGCAGAGGAATCTGGGCTCTGGCACCTGGAGCACCTCCTGCCCCTCCTTCTCCACTGACCTTGGTGTCTCCATGTTGTTTCCCTCACACATTCTCACGTCCTCCTCTTCTCTGACTAGAAACAAAACTGTGTGTCTTTGTTTTGATTTCCTTCTTAAATATGTTGTCCCAGAGGCATTACCACAATCTCTAATTGGCCCAGCCCTGGCCAGCAGCATGTCCATCTCCAGAGTCATCGGGGATTGATTCTACTGGACATGGTAGAAGCTTCCAGCAGCTTCTCAGGGAAGCCACCTCCATGGCCCCTCTACTACCAAAAACCAGGCCATTCTAAACCAACACAAACCATTTCTTGTACTTTCATGTTTTTCAAGGGAATATATGTCTTCTCACTATTATAAGCAGTTCCCTGCAGAAAGCATTGAGAGCGTAATAAGAGACAAGATATTGACGTACTTTAATTTTTCTAAAATTTTTTTGAATGCTTCTCCTTTCTTGTTCCAAGAGCAGATGTTACCCTCTACAAGTGCTCCTAAACCAGTGCTCTCTGATTTTGTAAGTAGACTAAGTCTCCACCTTCTTGGTTTTTTTCTAATATCTGCCTGGAAATATCGGGGTACACTATAACGCTGCTAGAAAAAGCCTTCCCCAGATTGTAGATTCACTGAGAAAGGGAAACAGCTTCTGATTTTTAATTAGAAATTAATTGTGAAACCAACAATTACCAACAATTTCGTAACTTTCTAAGACAGAAAATCAAAATTTTTAAGGGAAATTGTCGTAAACAGTGGCCCCAGATCCCAAATAGATGCACTTTACTTGTTTCTTCAACCTTTGGAATGTTCATAGCTGTCACTCGCAGCCTTTCCAGTCTTCTGAAGGTTGTACAGCTCCTCCATTCAAAACAGTTCCAGCTTAATAAGTGAAGGCCATGAACCAGTTACTGTATTGTGTTCTTTCTGTAGGGACAAGGAGCAGCAGCTAAAATTTGTATAATTGTTGTCTCAACTAAACACAACCTTCTAGATATGATTTCATAAAGATGAAGAGGTTGCTGGTGATTTCCAAGTAAGACAGATTCATAACTTTGAAATTATCCTGCAAAGCCTCCTCCTTTACTGCTTGATTTTAAGACCTGTAAGAAGACCTGACAGTCAAGGGCTAATAGAGGTTGGTGACTGCTATGCAGAGGCATTTTAATGTTTTTTAAATATTCTAATTAAAATTTATCTCTCTCTTTTATATGCTACTATTTATTGTTGAAACATACAGGCACTCAGGACATATGAGCATCCCATCATCCAGGAAGGCTAAAAGAGCAAATGAGAAAGATTTATTCTTCTTTACCTCAAGTAATAGTACCTATATGCTCTTGTAGCCATCTAACTTGGAATTTATTCCCACCAAGGACCCATGTGTGTATATATGTATATACTGATTGGCAGCTGACCTTTGGATAAGAACTTTTGTGAAACTTAAGATGACAGTGGGAAGGGAGTTTCTGGTTCTCTGTGTGTGTACTCATATTGCCCCAAGTGAATGAGTGTCCACGGAGAAAGGAGGAAGTTATTAACGATGATAGGAAACTCTTCCTTAGTTCTAATGGTATTTATTAATCACCATTTTAGTTTTTGTAAAATCAGAAATGAAAATGGTGGATAGATGCCTTTTTACATTTTTTTAAATCCTTATAGTGTATGCCCATAGCTGAAAATCAAATACCTCCCTGCATGATGCTTGGATCTCTTTTGCAAGACAACTTTAGAAAGGGGAATTAGTATGAAATTATATGTAAGAGGCATTCAAGCCTTTTGCTATCGCAACATGGGGAGGAGGCACCATAAATATGAGCTTTTTTTAAGGATAACAGAAAATCCATCCTGTGAGGTTGGTATCCTATTGAATACATGGGATCTGTTTATGTGTTTGATGTTGCAAGTATAGAGATTAGGTTTAATAGAAATACATGGCTAGAAATGAATGTCTCTAAAGTAGAAAGCTTACTTTTTTTATTGATTTCTGGAGACACCTGGAAGAGAAAGAATCAAAGTACCATCTAAGACTTACTGTGATTTTGCAGTGCAGCTGATCACAGTTTTTTTGGGCTGAGGTGACCCATAGCATGGCAGAAGAGCCAAAACCCTGTGCCTCACACAGAGGGTGTATAAGGGACCCAGAAACCATGGATAGAGTGGTCGCTGTTGTGTCTGCAACTCTAAACCACACAACTTGCATGCTGACATTGCATTTATTGTTGTAATTCCTATAGAAACCCTGGAATAAGAGAGTGTTCTTTTGTGTGCATGCAGAAGTGTACTTCCAGCATCCTTCTGCTTCACGTACTGATTTGTGAACACTGGGCACAGGTAATGTGCTCTTACAACAGCTCACAGAATCTGCCAAGTTTCATTGCACAGTGTTTTTAATTCTTTTGTTGTCTTTCAATGGTACAATGACAATTATTGCTGGTTAAAAGTAAATGTGTTCTTTACCATTCTCTTTTAACCACATTGTAAATCATTATTTTAATATATTTTGTTAAATGTGGTGAGATCTAAGTCTGCGGTGTAAAATATATTTTGCTGCTCTTTGCGCTTGAGGCATTTCTAGCAAGCTAAAAGATCTTTACAGGCATTGACAAGTTGTACTGTGTCTGTGGAGAAATGATTTAGAATAAAGAAAATATATTTTTAATATACAATAATAAACAAAGATTTTTGCTGTGAATTAATAGAATTAATATTTAATAAAATCCCTGACTTATTTTGTTTATACAACTTCTGTCTCTGTCAGTTTTGCCCATTGCTCAGTGCTATTGCCAGTCAAAGAGCATAAAAGTGATTTTTTTCTTAGAAACTCTGCAATTGATCAAAGTGCACATCTTTTACAAACCTCTCAAAATTCATAATACTGGTGGTAAGATGTGGCGCATGGGTTTTTTTAAAGCCAATTTTCATTTTAATGTTTTATCAGTCCTTTTGTGTCACTGTACAAAATGATACAGGGTGTCTGACATCAAAATCAGCAATACAGATTGCCTTTAAAAATAAAGAATGTGTTGCCTCTGTCTGAGACCTGGTTATGTCTCATATATAACAGAAGGCACCTTTTGTTCTTTAGTTAATTAGCTCATTATACTGTAGGTACATAATTCTTTAAGCAAATTCATTTGAACAGGAATCAGAAAAAAGTTATGGATGATAAATTCAGATGGTGCAAAAATGTTAAAGATGTTGACTTTCCATGAAAAATGCATGTGGTAGCATGAAAGAATTTAAGCTTGTGGAACAAATGCTCCTGTAATGTTTTAATTCCTATCAGCAGAAAGACTTTCTATTGTTTGTAAATAAAAAGGAAATATTTCACTGTGGCACTTCCATCTGTTACCTTAACAATAAGTGAAGTCATGCAGTTAATCACAGCATTTTGTAAAAAAGGAATTAAACTCGAAGCCCTGCTCTTATATCCCCATGCAGTTATAAAACATTTACCCACCAAGAACAACTGATTCTGACTGTTAGTGTTGTGTTTTAATTCCAGTATGGGCTAGTTCAGAACTCAAAGACATGGGTTCCCTACTGAGTGCTGAGATCTGCTGCCAGGAATGGCTCCTGTCCAAGGAAATGTGCTACCTTTCCAAGATAAATGTTCCTGGGTGAAAGAACCATGGGACTACAGAATGTGTTTTCTTGTGACATATTTATCGAAATTTAATCTTTCAATTATTTAATCTAAACGTGCTATTAAACATAAAAATAAAGGGAAACAAAAAATCTTGAAGCTAGCTTCATGGCTCAGACCTCTAATCTTATCTAGTACTTGTGGTTGGCTCTTCTGAGGGCTGTGATTCCTGTCAACGTGAAGCTCTGAGCTGGGCAGTGGCTATCAAGGCCAGCACTCTCTGGCAAATTTTCATTTAGGCTGCTAAATAGAAGCTGCTTTTATAAATTTCAACTTTGACTGTTTTTTTTTTTTTTCTTTTTTTTTTTTTTTTTTTTTTTTTAAAAACAAAGTTTTTCCTNTTTTTTTAAATTAAAGACATAGATCTTCCTGGGGGAAGGGAATCTGGGGTAATAGTGGCACATACTGGGAAGTCTAAGATCATTGTATTTGTCTGTGCAGCTCACCTTGAACTAGACAATATGCTGTTTTGGAAATCCTATCGCTCTGGGGTTTTTTTGCTGGTGGGTATACTTGGTCATCTGGTGGTGACGTAGAGACAGCAGTGTTATATTCATTATAGAGAATTCCCGAGGAAATCTGAAAAAACTGTTCAAAGGCAAACAGCAGTTTAAAAAATGTCAGTGACACTTCATATTTCTTCTCAGAGTGGGAGTTGCTGCAATGAAAACATAGCCTAGGTAAAACTTACCTTGCTTTAAGTGAGGGGAATTGTTTCTGCTAAAAACCAAAAAAGTTACATGCAAACTATGCAGTCTTTACCTTATGACACAATACACATACATTTGGGAAAGGTGGTGTTTTTTAAAATATGCATATGATTGACTCTGCAGCCACCTTATGTTTGAAACTCCCATTTTCACAAAGAAATGAAAGGTATCTGAACTAGGGAGAAATATTTTAGCAGATGAAAGATAGGCAAAGGATTTTTTTCTCCTGTGGCTGAGACCCACTCTTATTCCAGCCCTAAAATGGAAGCACCCTCTGCTGGCTCCTATGGTACATGATTTTACATCTTTACACTGTGGTACCTACAAAGTACTCATCAAATTGCTCTGACTTAGATTTCTGCTGATATTTCTGATCTGCAGGGTTCAGTTTGCTACTCCAAGAAGTATCCATACAGCTAATTGCACAGGACTTACTTCTCTTTCTTATGCTTTATGGTAATGATTCCACTGTTAAGCCAGGATCAAAGACTAGATGAATTATCTTTAAATTACTCTTGGTGTTTCCTGTGGACAGATAGAGCAACTTACACTCACATTCCTTGCTGAAAGATTTTTGCTGATTTGTAAAACATGTTATCTTGAGCAGAAGTACAGGGAGGCATTTGAAAACTTTTCTAAGCATTAAGACTCAACAAATGAGTAGACAAAACCATGTTTCCAACTGATCACAGATGAGTAGCTGATTTCAGTTTTTTGAGTGAATGAGTTAATTTTTTATGTTGCCTTGCTCATGTTTGCTTGTTTTTCCGTCATGAGTGAAAATACAACGTGGCTGTCCAGGTTTGGCTATCAGCATTTTAGTATTTTCATATTTTCTTCCCTATTTTTTTAAAGATAAAGTAAAAAAACCCAATCAAGTGATTTTTGTATGTATTCCATATGAAATGCTGCGTTGGATTGCACTAGTCATATCAAAGGAAACCAAAAGAATATGTTTGAAAGTATCTCAGAAACAAGTATATTTCAGTCTCAAATATAAAATAGACAGTACAGGATAATGCAAAGGCAGTTCTTTTCTAGTTGCTTTTTTTGCCAGCAACGACTTTCTCTTGCCTTAGTCGTCTCAAATAGAGCTGAATTATATAACACTGCATGGTGGCATATATTTTCCAATTTTGTACTAAATGAGGAATAAAGGGCTTGATCCAGGATGGCATTGGAGTGTATGCCTAAAAACTAAATGTGTGCATGGCTATGTGGTCTGATGGACTGAACACTTGAGCAGTAGCATTTCTTGAACCCAGTTTCCAAAGAGGTTTCATCTGTTCAACACAGCTTTGAATATTTTAGAGTACATTTTAAAATAACGGTAGCAGGGCTTTTTGACTTCCTCCTGCCAATGAATCTATCAAATAGATTTGCTGCTGGCGAAAAGGGAAACTTATCTTGGTTTTGCCTTTTTTTAGAGATTAATTTGGAGAACAAAGTGAAAGATGGAGCTCCCCCAGGCTGTCAGCTCTATGACAGCCTGAGAAGAACTGCTGTGGTCAGGGTCTGGGCTGTGGGGCCAGCTGGGGTGAACCAGAGCCTCCTTCTCCATAGCTTTAGATTTTCATGATGGAATTCACTGCCAGGATGAAGGGGGAGAAAACCATCAGCATCTGCATTTCATCATGGAATGTGGTCAGAATGCCCAGCTGGATCACAGAAATTGAATCTATTGGCATTTATATCTTTCTCCCCCTCACAGGAAGACCTTAGTACCTAAACTTAGAGCACCAAAGCCTATACAATGCTAACTAGGGAGTGGGTTATAATATTTAGTGTCAATTTAAATATTACTTTAATAATGAGAATGCTTTTCAGTTCTAAAATATCATTTATCTTAAAATACTGTAAATTATCCCTAGACAAAAAGTGGTAGAATAGCTGTAAATGTAAGCGAGGGGAAGCTCAGGAAGTTTACGTTATAAGAGAAAGAAGCTTTGTATTTTACAATTCAAGTTAATATGGGAGTATAACTTGATCTGAAAAGACAGAATATATATGTAAAGTCTGATAACACAGTGCTACTATTTTCATTTACTTCTAACAGCTTGGCACATCTCTGAGATGATCTTACAGGACTGACCAGCATGCCTAGCTCGGGAAATTTTCATGACTAGCCCAGATTTTTGTGTGTCCGTAAACATTAGCAGCTTTTCTTGTTTTCTATCGCAGCTAAGACCTATTTTAGTCATCTAGGCCACTCTCTAGAAATATGTCTGAGTCATTTGAGAATGATGTGAGAATATATTAAATCTGGGAAGTATAAAACATGCAAGTTCAGGGTAATTTTTTTCAGTATATTTTTCCTGGTTCATGGAAGTGGCTTGATGTTACTGTGCCTTCTGTGTAAATAGGCCTATTTAGGGCATATTTGAGAATGGAGGCTTAGGGAGACACTGATTGTATTTGTCATGAAGTGGGTGGTTATCCCAGGACATTTTTACTAATGAACCACAGTAGCACACTCAGAGAATACTGAAGTTCCTTTTGTAGAAGTGTTTCAGTATCTTTTATAAGACTGTGAATTGTGCTCTCTTCATTAAGTGATGGAGACAGCAGAAAAATCAAAAAGGGAGTCATGTTGTGTGAATGAATGTTGGAGCAGTCATATGGATGGTACTGCTGCAGCTACTCTTTTCTTTCTGCAAAATGGTCAAGCCCAAGGGAGGGAAGATTCACAGATTCATAGAATTCTTTAAGTATGAAAAGACCTTTAAGAACATCAAGTCCAACTGTTAACCTAGCACTGCTAAGTCCACCACAAAAACATGTGTCTTTCTTTCAAAATTTCAACATAATTTTAGGAAATGACACCTAATGCTAAGAAGCTTTTATGGCTTCAATCTGTATTCCTTGTAACTCATATACACTCGCCAGTGCTCAAACTATGTTATCTAGACATGAAGACCTCTTCTCTAAAATCTTCATAATGGGAGTACTCTGTATATTTAAGGTTCTCCTGCATTTAACGCTCTTAAATTATCTTGTTATTTGCAAAGGATATTTTTTCCTCAGGAGAGATTGAAAATGTGTTTAAATGGAATACAGTTAGTCCCCCAAACAGAAGTATGTTTCCATTACAAAATTCTACACTTAAAAAAGCTCTGTCCATAGGCAAAAGTGGAATTTAAAACCCCTGAAAAAGGTGAAAATTTGAAAGAATATTTGGCATAAAAATCAGTAAGTTCAGAGAATCAAAAAGAAACACTGCAACAGGGGTACACAGGTATTTCTAGTTTCATGTTCACCACATGGTGCTTTGGGACACCATGTCTTTGCACAGCAAATATGGGCCATAAGGAATGTATGTGAGGGCTAACAGAGCCCAGGCAAATGCTGCCTGATGATGCTCGGTCTGGGACTCTGCTCTGTGGAGCCAGGCAAGAGCAGGACTTGTTGCCCACTGTGGAGAGCCTTACACTACAGATCTGGCATCCAAAGCTTTGCAGAACTTTGACAAACCATCATTATTCTCCTGATACAGTCAGTGAAGCCGAGGCAGGGAGTTTAGTGCTTCACTGAGGTTCAAACTGTGTATCATTTTAAGAGCAAGAAATAAAACTTCTAATTCCCAATTTGCATTTTTTCTATTTTTTTTCTATTCATCCCACTAGATTTTGCTGTCTTACAGCACCACATAAAGGGAAAATGAACTAATTTCTATTTTTTCTTTCCTCCAGTGGTACTACCCAAAAATAATTCAGATGATTTTTCTATAAACTAAATTTTTTAGTGTGAGTATAGATGGAACAAGTAAGATTCACAAAACATTTTTAAAATTTTTCTTAATTTATACATTGTTGAAACAATAGTTTGTTGTAGAAATGCTGAATTACTACACATTACCATAATATTGATTTTTTTTTGTACAGACCACCCTACAATTCACAGCATCTCTTTTTTTTCTTGTCAGTGATGTGGATGTATTGTGCTTGTCTTGAAACTTAAACAGTAAGTGCTACTGCAGCTTCCTTTGTCTGTTACACAAAGGAAATAAACATCCTTTTGTTACCTTTGCTACTGTACCTTGAAAGTGCAGCAAAATGGAACTGCAAAGTGTCTGGTTTCTTGAGTT